>PITA01002057.1:5583-172991 GCA_004023965.1 Spilogale gracilis
TATTATTTTTTAAAGATTTTATTTATTTGACAGAGAGAAACACAGCCAGAGAGGGAACACAAGCAGGGGGAGTGAGAGAGGGAGAAGCAGGCTTCCCACAGAGCAGGGAGCCCGATGTGGGACTCGATCCCGGATCTCCGGGATCATGCCCTGAGCCGAAGGCAGTTGCTTAACCAACTGAGCCACCCAGGCGTCCCTGGAGGAAGTTTAGAAATGAGCAAGCTGGGTAATTCCATTTTTACTAAAACATGATATATGATGACACTACTATTTAGATACAGCTTATAAAATGCTCTGAAAGCAACCTTTAAAGAGAAATTTTAAAAAAGTATTTTGAACCATGTTAGCATCATTATGTGTGGGCAAAGCAAAATTTATCTGAATGTATAAACTCTGATATTTTGAGAAAAATAAAAGTATAGGAATTCACAGTGAAAACCCTATCACTGCAAAATCAGTCTGTGAAGAAGCCAGCACTTGCTTTCCCATTCTTATTTTCATTGATACCATTAATTTTTCATTTGTGTGACTTTACTGATCCAGTTCTTCTGTACCATCTTTTACATTTGTCATTTCCTTTTCTCCACTTTCAGATCACAGAGTATATTCCTGCCCACGCAGGAGTGATTTGTTGTTGATGGTGGTAAGCTAACTTCCTTCCTTGGATGTTCCTGGCCCTCAGGATTGTTGTTGATTTCCCTGTGGAAGGTTCTGGCTTACTGCCTTTTGTTCTGTCATCATCTGCTTACCAACCAAATCTGTTAGTGGTGATTTTGATCCCTTCTGCCCCTGCCTTCACATTCATAGTTCTTACTTTTTGAATTTGTATCAGTTTTCCCTGACTACTTAAAAAAAATACATTTTGGGTTAATCAACATCTCTCACCAAAAATGATAATATGGTAGTGGTTTACTTTTTCAAGTAATAAAATTGAATTTAAACAATCCATGAAGAACAAAGTTGTCTTCTAAGCCTTCTTGCTTTAAAATAAACGGATTGGATGCCTGGGTGGCTCAGTTGGTTAAGCAACTCCCTTCGGTTCAGGTCATGATCCTAGAGTCCCGGGATCAAGTCCCCCATTGGGCTCCTGGCTCTGCAGGGAGTCTGCTTCTCCCTCTGACCTTCTCCCCTTGCATGTGCTATCTCCCTCTCTTTCTCTTTCTCTCAAACAAATAAATAAAATCTTATAAAATAAAATAAAAATTAATGGATAAGGAATTCAGAGAAGAATTCCCCCCTTTTTCGCCTATTTTAAATCTCCTTATATTTAGCTTGACCTGCCTCTAGTTCATTCATCTTCTAAACTTTTACTGATTACTTTTTACTCATTTATCAATCATTTGTTGCTTGTTTCTTCTTTGCCAGGTGTTAGAGGAGAAAGTTGAATATGACATGATCTTTGCCTTCTATAATCTTATATTATTTGCCCAGTGTTGGCAAAAAACAAGTAACAGTTAACATTGTAAGAAATGCTATGATAAAGATACACATAGGATTGGATGGGGACCTAGAAGGGAGCATGTCTGTCAAACTGGGAGATTGGGAAATGCTTTCTGGAAGAGAGACAGTTGATTGGAGATTTAAAGGATGATTACAAATAAGGTAAATGCAGGTAAGCTGGGGAACACCTCCACCCTCCCCCAGGAAAAGGTTCAGGATGTACTGAGGCACAGAAGTGTGAAGGCACAGCAGGAAGACCTGTGCCAGACAAGGTGTAGGTGGAGAAAAGTTGGAAAGGTTTTAAATTTTTTTTTTTATCATATATGCATTTAGTGCTACAAATTTCCCTCTCAAACAGCTTTCACTGTATTTCATGCATTTTGGTAAATTGTATTTTCATTTTGTTCAAAATGTTTGTAAATTTTTCTTGACACTTCTTCCATGTATTAGTTAAAGGTATATTATTTAATTTCAGGTATTTGGGGCTTTCCAGCTATCTTTTCTTACTGATTCTTGTTTAATTCCGGTGTGATCTTAGGTTATACTTTGTATGATTTCTCTGCTTTTAAATTTGTTAATGTGTATTTATGGCCTGGTGTGTGATCTGCTTGAAGTATGTATGTGCCATGAGAGTTTGAAAATAATATATATTCCCTTATGGGATGGAGTATTCTATAAATATCAATATAGAGCCCATTGATTGATAGTACTAAACTGTATTGATTTCCTGCATATTTGATCTGCCCTTTGTTATAGGGGGCTATTGAAGTCTCAACTCTTAACAGTGGATTTGTCTCTTTCTCCCTTTGGTTATATCAGCTTTTGCTTCATGTAGGTTGTCAGGCTCATACATGTTAAGGATTATGTCTTCTTGGAGAGTTGACCCTTTTGTCAGTATGTAATACCCCTCTTTATCTCTGATATTTCTCTATGTCCTCACCAGCACTTGTTATTTCTTGTATTTTTGGTTTTAGCCATTCTGACAGTTATTGGCAGGGATGTAGAGAAAAGGGACTCATCATACACTGTTGGTGGGAGTGCAGGCTCATGCAGCCACTGTGGAAAACAGTATGGAGAGTCCTCACAAAACTTAAAGGTAGAAATACCGGATGATCCAGTAATTTCACTACTCGGTAGTAGAAGAAAACTCGAAGAAAACAAAATGGTAATTTGAAAAGATATATGCACCTCTGTGTTTATAGCAACATTATTTATAATAGCCAAGATATGGAAGCAGCCCAGGTGTCCATGAATAGACGAATGGATAAAGAAGGCATGTTGTGTGTGTGTGTGTGTGTGTGTGTACACATTGGAATACTACTCATCCATAAACACAAATGAAATCTTGCCATTTGCAACAACATGGATGGAGCTAGAGAATATAATGTTAAGTGAATAAGTCAGAGAAAGACAAATACCATATCATTTCATTTATGTGTGGAATTTAAGAAGCAAAACAAAGAAAAAGAAAAAAAAATCCCTAGACTTTTAACTCTAGAGAACAAACTGATACGTTGCTTATCAGAGGGGAAGTGGATGGGAGATGGGCCAAATAGGTGATGGGGATCAAGAGTACGCTAATCTTGATGAGCGCTGAGCAATGCATAGAATTGTTGAATCACTATATTGTATATTTGAAACCAATGTAACACTGTATGTTAATTATACTTGAATAAAAAAATTTTATTTTACTTTCATTTATTCCTTCTCTGACATTCCTCCTTATGTATATACAGTTTTCTAACCTGTATCATTTTTAGTAAAGACCACAGATTTAGAGGCACCTGGGTGGCTCAGTTGGTTAAGCAACTGCCTTTGGCTCAGGTCATGATCCTGGAGACCTGGGATTGAGTCCCACATTGGGCTCCCTGCTCGGCGGGAAGCCTGCTTCTCCCTCTCTCACTCCCCCTGCTTGTGTGCCCTCTCTGGCTGTGTTTCTCTCTGTCAAATAAATAAAATCTTAAAAAAAAAAAACAAAAAAACCCACAGATTTAGGGAGTGAGAAAAGTAGATGGGTTGAAAATTAGGATCTCAGAGTGAGATTTCACAATTGAAATTTCAGAAATAGAGAAGATCCAATTGGGGGTAAGTGGAGGGTAGGGCCTGAAATTTTGAGCTTGCTAATATGCATCTATCTCACAGCTGAGGTCAGTCACCCCTGCACTGTGCCATCCACTGCGGACACTGATAAATGATCACCGAGCTGAATGATTTATACAAGAATTTAGCAGAAGTGTGCGGAATGCAAAAATGTGTTGATATTAGATAATCATAAACTACGAAAGCATTGTGCTATAAATACTCTTTTGCAGATCTTATTCAAAATTTGGAACAATTTGCATAAAAATATAGTTTCAGAATGTTGGGGATTTCAGGTCAGTCTACAGAAGTTTATTTATTCCATAATATGACTGAATTATACTATACTATCATATCAAGTAACCTAACTGCCAAAACTTTAACTATTAGGATAAATTTGCCTTTGGGGCTCCCAAAACACCAGTTGAAGGTACTTGAAGGAGGGGTTGAAGAAAGGTGTCAGGGAGATGTCAACAGTGGCTACTTGTACTTGGGAATCATATATAAGTGAAATGTTCTTAAATGTAAGGGAGTTGCTTTTGACTTTGGAATATGCATTTGTCTATGAAGAAAGAAAATTAAGCACACTGAAAGGATGCTTTGAGAAGTTGTCTAGTTCAGTATATGTATGGATGATGAGTGTACAGATGGGCTGGGAAGGATGAGGGGATATTGGGAATAGGTCTTAAGTAATTGTATTGTGCCATATAAATGAAGTGGCTGATCTTTTATATAGATGAGGCTAAAATCTGACTGTTCTGGTAAGGCAAAAAAAACTTAATGCTTTAGCAGGTAGAAAAATTCTAATTCAGGACTCTTATCTATAGGTCTCTCTCTCTCTCTCTCTCTCTTTTTTATAAGTTTTATTTACTTGAGAGAGAGAGAGAGATCACAAGCAGAGGGGAGGGGTAGATGGAGAAGTAGACTCCCCACTGAGCAGGGAACCTGATGCGGGACTGGATCCCAGGACACCAGGATCCTGACCAGAGTGGAAGGCAGACCCTTAACCGACTGAGCCACTAAGGCACCCTAGGTCTTTTTCAAAGTATATATATATATATATTAGATTGCTGGGTGATAAACCCAGTTTTTTGGGAGCCTCTCCAAGATTCGCCCTTCACTCCTCGAAAGTGTAAGAAGTTTTGCTTTTGCTCTTCACAGTGAGGAAGAAAATAGGATTTTTCCCCAGAAGGTTTAAGAGCAAAATAAAAACCTGAGAAATTACTTGTAGTTCTTTGAAGAAATTGTAAGATTTCCCTTAGCCATGTGAGCTATTTATTTTTTCTCTTGTGGAATTAAGAGAATTTTTTTTTTCTTTACGGAAACTATTTTAAGCTTTTGGCTGAGCTGCTCAAAGGCTGCTAGTTACTTGACAAATATATTTTTAAAATTTAGGCTATTTACTTGTTTTATACCCTTCTGTAATTTAAATAATGGCAGACTCTTTAAAGAATTTTGGGCGGAGAAGGTTAAAGTATCTGGGATTTTCAAGCATTAACACAAGAGATTAGAATAAGAAATACTGTCTTGGGCTCATTGCAGTAATTATCTCATTGCTATTTAAATAACCCCCTGTTGGCACTATGGCAGTACAAACACTTTTGTGAAACAAAATAGGGTTTGTATTAGAAAATTAGTTCTTATAGAGAATAATCTTTATAAATATTTTGAGAACCTCTAATAACACTGTCCCCAAAATAGTCATTCTGTGGATTGTCATTATTATTATGTATTATTATGTTTTTATATCTTCCATATTGCTTTATAAGTCTCTTTTGAGCATCTAATGAAGCAACGACTATTTTGCTAATCTTTTATCATCGTGTAAGTCTCTAAAACATAGTACTGTAAAGGCTTAAGCTGTTTTCCTTACTTAAATAGCTAAAAATGTAAATGAAAAGGATTAAATGTTCCATGATTAGGCTCAAAGGAAGAAAAAAAGAATTATTGAATGTAGCTGATGTTCTTGGCACTTAATAGAAATGAAGTTCTTTGTGTATGCATTACAGAAAGGCTGTGAGGAAGGATTTTTACAAGCTGAGAGAAACCCAAGATTCAAGGGGGTTTGTCTGAAGTTACTGGTGTCAGGTGGATATGTTTGTACAGATTTGCTGAAAAGTGCTTATTCTTTTTAATCTCTGATTGCTGAAGAGTATTTTAAATTGGCAGGTTTATTTATTTATTTATTTATCTATCTATTTATTTATTTATTTATACATACAGAGAGCTCACAGTAGGCAGAGAGGCAAGCAGAGAGAGAGGAGGAGGCAGGCTCCCTGCTGAGCAGAGAGCCCAATATGGGCCTGGATCCCAGGACCCTCAGGTCATGACCTGAGCTGAAAGCAGAGGCTTTAACCCAGTGGGCCACTCAGGCGCCCCAAGAGTATTTTAAACATGATTGTTCTTGGTCTGAATATTGCTTTAAATATAAATATTGGAGTGGAGACAAAGCAGTGATCCAGAAATCAGATATGCTTAAATGTTTCTTGCTAAGTAAGGAGAAAAGGAAGAATCTGAATTTTTTCCATCACTGAGATTATCTGAGTGAGAAATACCAGTAAACCCACTTAGCTGTTTGATATACATCCTTTTGTGTCAGGTAAATATTAAATAACGGTGGTGCAGTAGTTTCATTACATCTGGTTAATGTTTCACGTTATGTGATCATGTGGTTTCTTTTTTTTTTTTAATGAAAGTTGATTAGTTTAGAATCTTAGGAAATATCAAAAAGATTTATTTTCTATTCTAACTGCTATTTGGTGCTAAATAAATATGCTAGAATCACAGTTTCCAAGAATTCTGTAATTTAAAATAGGCATGTGAGGGGCGCTTGGCTGGCTCAGTAGAGTATGCAACTCTTGATCTCAAGGTTGTGAGTTCGAGCCCCACGTTGGGTGTAGAAATGACTTAAAAATACAATCTTGAAGGGGCACCTGGCTGGCTCAGTCAGTTAAACATCTGCCTTTGGCTCAGGTCATGATCTCAGGGTCCTGGGATCAAGCCCTGAACCTGGCTCCCTGCTCCCTGGGAAGCCTACTTTACCCTCTCCCTCTGCCTGCTGCTTCCCCTGCTTGTATGCTCTCTTTTTCTGTCAAATAAATAAATAAAATCTTTTTTTTTTCTTCTGAAGATTTTATTTATTTGACAGAGAACAGCAGAGGAAGAGGGAGAAGCAGGTTCCCCACAATGCAGGGAGCCTGATCCCAGAACCCTGGGATCATGACCTGAGCCGATGGCAGATGTTTAACCCACTGAGCCACCCAGGTGTCCCTAAATAAAATCTTAAAAAAAAAAAAAATCTTAAAAGGCACATAAATATAAATAAGCAGGAAGGACACTTGAGCATGAGGTAGGAGGTCTGCATTCCCATCCCATTCTTTATTACTGTGAGATTTTGAGTAAGGTGCTCTTGTCTTGGGGCCTTATTTAAAGGTATTTAATCCTGTCTTCCACCCACTTATGTAAGGCAGAATGAAGAGCAGTGGAGGAGGTCTGAAAGGGCTTTGTAACTCTACTATGGAGTGGTAGTTGACTTTTTTAAAAGATGACATAGAACCCTGGAAAGCTGGGATCTCTTAAAAATTTTTTTGAAGTGTTAAAGGAACATAAATCTCCTAAATCCTCTCCAGGACAGTCTAGATTATGAACTCTAGCTGTGGGCTAAGGAAAAAGAACAGAGATAAGCATAATTTAAAATGTTAGCTAATTATCAAAAGTTTTATAATTTACTTCAAATTTTATCTTTGTTCTGGGGCTCTCCAGGACTATAAATAGCACATGGGTGATTTGGAATGTATTTGTTGAAATCCTTATAGTTGGAGGATGTACGTATTTTCCGGTGGAATACGTTAAACTGCTTTGACCTAGACTACATTTTGTTTGTCATTTTGTGGTTTAGAGGCTCTTTCGGCCTTTGCCTGTGTGTGAGTAGTCTTCCCCAGGACGGACTCCCTAGACAGCAGTCCCTTGGCCCAGAGGAGCCACTGGCAGGGCTCTAGGCAGTGTCTTTCTACTCCTCACCTGAGATGAGTCATATCCTGGCCTCCTGTTGCTGTGGGCTAGAGCGCATAAACATTTACCCGGGGCCAAATATGGAATTCACTCACAATTCTCAAGGGCAAGCATATTTAACAGGCCAGTCCTTCCTAGAGTCTTAAAAATCAGTAGATGGATGTTTAGTAAATAAAGCTATAGCCTTGCAATAATCTTTTCATTTCTTAAGAAATGGCATTACAGAAAAATGAAAAAGTAATCTTCAGGTTATTCCTGCTTTTCTACAGATTAAGAAGCAAATTGCCTTTTATCCAAATTCTGTATATTCATAATGTCCTTCCAGCCTTCCTGGTTCCTTTGTAAAAATCCCCTTTTTGTGTCTGAAATTAGCTAATTGCTGGCACAGTTAGTGGTGGTTGAAAGGGCTGATGATGCTTTCTGAATGCTTAGTGTTATTGATTCTGGTGCATATTATAACCCAGTGGTTGGTTTGTTTATTTCTTAACTGCAGCTCTATCCAGGGATACATTTTACATTGTGATCTAGTATGCATGAATTACCCAAAATAAGTTTCATGAAATAATAGTCACCCCTACTATATGTATCCCAGTGTCTTCTATTTCACTTTTTTTTTAAATGCTCATCACCATCCACTAAATGAATTAACATGACCTTCCAAAGGGTTTCAAACTGTAGTTTGAAAAAGTGGTCCTCTGTTATCTGAAAATTTTTACTGTCTTCTTATGATCTGTAAAATATACTAGGATATATTCACTTTAATTGGCATGTTTTCGAACTGTAACAAAGTAGACTCTTAAAATAGGTATCCAAAGTGTAATCCTTCATCTAGAAAAAAAATTAAATAATTAAAAATAGAAAATTTCATCTTTGGGGGTAAGGTCTTTGTTTGTTTTGTTGTTGTAATTTTGAGGTGAGGGTGAACTTTTATTCTTCATTCTTTTTACACATGCTCTGCTATTAAGCAGTGTATTAATAGTGAGATATTTGGTCCTTTTATTTGTTGAACTTCATATGACTAACTTAATTGGAAACATTTGATACTTGTCCAATTAATGTTTTACATTTTATACAAATTGTACCAAAGCCAGTAGGAGTATTGGGTGCCATGATTCCTAATTTGTCACTTAGGGAGCCTTATCAAAATTAGCCTTGCTTCTCTACCTTTTCTATTTAAAGAAGTAGAAAAAAATGTTTTTCTGGCTTTTTCTAAGCTTTTGACCTGGTCACGATGATGATATTTTGACTGTCTGCCTATGAAAATCTTCCCACAGAATTAGGAGTGTTTATCACCAACCAGCCAAGATGAACATGGTGAAGAGGATCATGGGGCGACCGAGGCAGGAGGAGTGCAGCCCCCAAGACAACGCCTTAGGATTGATGCACCTCCGCAGACTCTTCACTGAGTTGTGCCATCCTCCCCGGCACATGACGCAGAAGGAACAAGAGGAGAAGCTGTACATGATGCTGCCAGTGTTTAACAGGGTAAGTCCATGTTGCCGAGGCCGTGCCTTCCAGGATGGGGTAGCACTGCAGGAATTTGAAGGTTAGAGTAAATCACAGTTAAGAAGAAATGATAGAATGAGTTTTGTTTTTGTTTTTGTTTTTTAAAGATTTTATTTATTTATTTGACAGAGAGAAACACAGCTAGAGAGAGAACACAAGCAGGGGGAGTGAGAGAGGGAGAAGCAGGCTTCCCGCCGAGCAGGAAGCTCGATGTGGGGCTCGATCCTGGGTCTCCGGGATCATGACCTGAGCCGAAGGCAGTCACTCAACCAACTGAGCCACTCAGGCACTCCTAGAATGAGTTTTTAAGAGGCTTGATGTTTCCTTCCTTTCAATCTGCTGTAAAGTCATGTGACTTTCTCCGAGACCTGGTCAGAGTGAATTCCATTTAGTTCTAACAGATAAAAGGAATATTGAACATTCTGCAAAATGTTCGTATAATGGTTGAGTTTTGGAAGAGGGTTAGGTTATCAATTACTATTTTTTATTTTCATTATTTTTTTTTGAAATGATGGTTTATTGTACCAAAGAATGTAATTTCCCAGGTATATTGTACACTTTACAGAATCATATCAGTTTGCTTTGTTTTTTGGCAGGTTTTCTGCAAGAGATTTTAAGAGAGGATAGTTACAGGCCCAAGAGAGTCTAAATAGAGTTAATTTCTCAGGGTATTTTGTCAAGTTGATTGCATGTGTAGCAATCTTGGTGGGGATATTTAAAATAATTTTCATATATTTATCAAAGGTGTACAAGTATGTACTTTAAAAAGTCAGGTAGTTCCATAGGACTTTTAGATGCCCCACCACTCTTCACTGACAGTTACTGCTGCTACTTTTAGCTTTTTCTGCACTGAAGTGCACCCCTTGAAAGAACATTGTCTAAAAGTCTGGGGGGATTGGGGAAGGGAAGTCTTTAAGAATGTGATGTGGGGTGCCTGGGTAGCTCAGTCAGTTGAACATCCAATTCTTGATTTTGACCCAGGTTGTGATCTGGGGGTGGTAGGAACAAGTCCTGCATAGGTCTCCGTATGCAGTGGGTAATCTGCTTGAGAGTCTCTCTCCCTCCCTCTGCCCTTGCTGTTTTTTTCTCTCTCTCATATAAATAGGTAAATCTTAAAATCATATATAAAAATATATGATGTGATTCTTGAGGCCTTAAATGATAAGCATTAGCCCAAATGGAATTAACTGGACCAAATTAACCAAGAAGGTAATTAGAGTAAGAGGTTAAAGTATGAGTCAAGACGAAAGGCAACAAGTATTTTAATACGTGCCAGCATCTATAAGGAGTCCTAAGAAGTTGATTTTATACTGAGGAAGAACAAAAAATGCAACTGTCAAGATTGATAGGTACATCATGATGGGTTTATATATTATATTAGGAGTCAGTACTTTTTCCTGGAGGCATGCAGAGCTAATGAAGTATTTTAAGAGAATAATATTAGAGAATAATTTTAATAGAATAAGAGAGTAGAAGGGGCCAAGGTAAGCTATCTACTGGGTTTCTAATTTGGGAAACTAATTGGGAATGTTTTTCCCATTTGCTGAGGAAGAAAGTTTTAAAACATAGATTCAGTTGAACTAGTCATGATCTTCCCAAATAGATGTATACAGTAAGCAGTTAGAAGCTCAGGTAGAGGATTTGGTTGGATATGTGCTTCGGGGACTCTGGCAGAGATGGGACAGTTGAAATCCTGGAAGAGGATGAGAGACTATTCATGGCTTACTTATACTGCCATGTGAGACGAGCACTAGACTAAGGATCAACCATGGAGAATATGAATGTCTGATGAAAGGAGGGGAGCCCATGAAGGATACAGAACAGGAGCTTGTCAGTAACAGTACAAAAAGAATCAAGAGAGGGGTAGTTATAGAGCCCAAAAGATATATGTAAGAGGAGAGTAGTCAGCACTACCATTTACCATAGAGAGAAACCCAGTAAGATGAGGACTGAAAAATGTTCATGAAATTTGCCAGTTTGTAAGTTACTAGAATGGCAGAACCAGAAAACAGGGAGTTGAGAAGTGAATGGAAGATGAAGAGAAATGGTAGGAATATACTGGGCTTGTAGAAGTTTGAAAGAAAAGAGAATGAAAGAGATTGATATACATGAACTTGGTGATGAGAGGGGTTTTTTTTGTTTGTTTGTTTTTTTAATGTGTTTGTAGTGTTTTGCTTTGTTTGTAAAGATGGTGGAAATGCTGGCTCATAAAGAGTAGAGAAGAAACCAGCCAAAGAGGATTTTTGGACTTGACTTCTTTTCTTTTCTTCTCTTTTCTTTCCTTTTCTTTTCTTTCCTTTCCTTTTCTTCTTTCTTTCTTTCTCTCTCTCTTTCTTTCTTTTTTTCTTTCTTTTTAAGATTTTAGTTATTTATTTGACAGAGAGAAACACACTAGAGAGGGAACACAAGCAGAGGGAGTAAGAGAGGGAGAAGCAGGCTTCCTGCCGAGCAGGGAGCCCAGGGTGGGCCTCCATCCTGGGACTCTGAGATAATGACCTGAGCCGAAGGCAGATGCTTAACTACTGAGCCACCCAGGTGCTCCAGAAATTTGGAAATTTTTAAGAGTGAAATTGATTGAGGGAGGAGAGCATGGAGTCAAATTATGGAGGGGGAGGGGGCAGGTGAGTCTTGAGCAGGAGAGAGATACTCCAACCTGGAGAAAATCACATTTTGTTGGGTGTGAATATGATTTTGTGGTTACATATGGGAAGTTGAATAAAATCTTGTTTGATGACCTCAGTTTCTTATAGTCATCAACAGAAGATTTGGTCTTTTAAGAGCCTTGGAGTAAGTTAGCGGGCTTAAAGAAATTGTGATGATTTGGAATATTACAGAAGAGAATGAGAGAATTAGTTGAAAGGGTTGATAAAAGAAAGAAAGGTTATTGAGGGTCCATGAAAGTTTGAGATGGTAAGTTTGTACTGATCTTATCCATGTTGGTGTATGATTTTTCTCTTGCAGGCATTCAGCAGTATGTGTGTGGAAGTAGGGGAGATAGTTAGATTATTTATTGCGATTGAGGTTTTGCTGGGCTGGTAAGGCAGAGGGGCAGGACTAGAAAAAGAAAGGTAAGAGCGATCAGTTCATGTATTCCCCATTGGGTTGGGTGGAAGAGAAGAGCGAGTGCAAACATTAGTACATTTAGAGGATGTTCATTTTTTTAAATCTATGAAATAAGGCTGAGAATGATGGAGGGAGGAGTTGGTAGAGTGGGAACATAAGAAGAGGTGGGGAAACGTTTAAAATAGCTTATTAAAAGTGAGAGAGAAATTGGATTATGGACAAGCCATTTTTTTCAAGCCCTGTTGAGGTAACAGTCATGAATTTTTATTGGAATCACTTCTAGGAAGCTGTTTCTTTTTTTTTTTTTAATCTTTTTATTTTTGTTTTACCTCAATGTCATGACGTACTGTTGGCCTATTGAATAGTTTGAGGTAATTTCCTTCTTTCAGACTTATGCACATTAACAAAGTGATGGTAATGTTCAGAATAGTTAAGACTATTAACAAAGTGATGGTAATGTTCAGAATAGTTAAGACAGTTCTAAGCTATTAACATAAATTAATAAGTAATATCCTACATATGTGTCCCATGTATTTCATCACTTATTCTTGTACAGCCCATTCAAGTAAGGCTTAGACTGGAAGAATCATCTAAATATTTGGGGGTTTTAAAAAATAATAAATAAATAAATAAATAAATAAATAAATAAATAAATAAATGTTTGGGGGGTTTTGTTTGTTTCTTTTTTCTTTCTTTTTTTTTTTTTTTAAAGATTTTATTTATTTATTTGACAGAAATACAGCCAGAGAGGGAACACAAGCAGAGGGACTGAAAGAGAGAGAAGCAGGCTTCCCGCCTAGCAGGGAGCCCAATGTGGGACTCGATCCCCGATGTGGGACTCAATCCCCGGTCTCTGGAATCATGACCTGAGCCGAAGGCAGTCGCTTAACCAACTGAGCCACCCAGGCAACCCTGTTTGTTTCTTTTAAGTAGATTTGAGATGCTTTAGTGATTCTCTGTTGCTTCGACTGTGACTTAGTTCTCTTGTGTTCTATATTATCAGAAGTTTCATTATTCTTTCAAGTCAAAAGTTTTTAATTGCCTGAGTAAAAGCACATATATATGCCTTGCCTTACTCTAATATAATGAGTGATTTAAATATCATAAAGAACAGTCAGCTCTTAACTAATAAAAAGGTAGGAACTTATTTCTCTACTGTTGTGACTAATTTGAAAATATATAGTATTCACTGGATTGTCATTAGCAAACGAAAATTATCCTTAAATAAGACATCATCCATTAAGTTTGAAGTATATAGCTATATTTATTTAGTGTTTGACCATTTATACGTGAACATTGCCCACTGCTAAGAAAGAGCTTTGATGAGGGGTCTCTAGATAGCTTGGTCGGTTACGTGTCTGACTTTTGATTTTGGCTCAGGTCATGATCTCAAGGTTGAGATCGAGCCCTGTGTTGGGCTCTGTGCTGGAGCGTGGAGCCTCTTTAAGATTTTCTCCCTCTCTCCCTCTGTCTCTTCCCCCACTTCTTCCCTCTCTAAAAAAAAAAAAAAAGAATGAAAGAAAAAAGAAAGAGCTTTGGTAAAAGAATAGCTCAGTATGCTTCTAGAGCCAATCATGATTGCTAAAAATGAATCATACTGTCAATTTTTGAGACTTTGCTTGATTCGTGCTAAATGGCAAATAAACCATATTGCTGTTAGACATGAGCATCTATCTACAGAATCGTTTTTAAAGAGTGCTCAGTAGGGTTATTTCAATGTATGATTTTTGCCTTTAAGAGACACAGGTTGAGAAATGGCATGTGTTGAGTCCTTTTTCTGGGCCAGGGCTCACGCTGAGGTCTTCAGCTGCCTCCTGCAGTCTTCATCACATTCCTGCAAGGGGACTGCTGCTGTCATCTGAGAGATGATGGAGGAGTTGGAGAATAGCCGAATAGTATTTATCTATATTCTTAAAAATAATTAACCTTTTTAGTCTTAAGAACAAAAGCTTACTGACAAAATACTTGACTTAAACTATTCAAAAATGAATAACATTTTAGTCATCTAAAAATTAACTGCCATTGTTAATTACCATGGTATGTATTATCATACTTCATTGTGTTTTAAAATATAATTTTACTAACTAGATCTTCTTTTAGAAACTCCTTTTGTTTTTGAAGTATTTATATTTGAGAAGCACCTGAGTTGAATATACTGTTTTTCTTTTTTCATCCCTTATAAGTGACCTTTACTTGTAAATTGTTGGCTTTAAAGGAAGAATACTCAAGTTCAGAACCAAATGAGAGATTGATCAGGAGTCAGACAGGTGAACTATTTACATTTTTACAGCTTTGTGTATGTATATGTGTGTGTGTGTGTGTGTGTGTGTGTGTGTGTGTATGCAGTTGAATACTTATTACATAATACCAATATAGTTGATATTGGACAGTGTAGCTTAGGTCTGCACATCAAAGGATTTGCTAAATTCACATCTGAAATGGCTATATTTTCTTACCCAACCATTGGCAAAACTGGATAGTTGTGAGCCCCATGCAGAGTAGATGTTTTCATGAGGCAGGCATATTCCAAAGGAGAGAAAGGGACTGAACCTTCTTGGTTTCTTTTCTCTTGAGTTGGTGGTCCTTCTTAGAAACAAGGAGGATAGGGGTGCCTGGGTGGCTCAGTTGGTTAAGCGACTGCCTTCGGCTCAGGTCATGATCCTGGAGACCTGGGATCGAGTCCCACATTGGGCTCCCTGCTTGGCGGAAAGCCTGCTTCTCCCTCTCTCACTCCCCCTGCTTGTGTTCCCTCCTTGGCTGTGTTTCTCTCTGTCAAATAAATAAAATCTTAAAAAAAAAAAAAAAAAAAGAAACAAGGAGGATATACATGTTTTCCTAATCATTTATATTAGTAAGACTCATTTACTATGAAATAATGCAATTATATCTTCATTAATTTTTAAAATCTGTTATGTAGAACTAATTATTCCAGGACTCCTGATAGTTAGTACTATGTAACTGAATTTTAGATATTACATATGTTTAGGAAACAAAAGACACCATTTTAGAAAACTTTGTAAAAATTCCAACCTCTCTTGTTAGTCATATTTAATAAATTTTTATTTGAGTAGATTTATTCAGCAACAAATATATATTGAGCTTTTATTTTAAAGATTTTATTTATTTATTAGGGAGCAAGCATGAGCAGGGAGAATGACAGGCAGAGGAAAAGCAGGACAAACACACACACACACACACACACACACACACACACACACACCCCCAGTGATCAAGGAGCCAGAGGTGGGCCTTAACCCAGGACCCTGAGGTCATGACCTGAGCCAAAGGCAGATGCTTAACCGGCTGACGCACCCAGGCATCCCTATATGTTGTACATGACATTAAATAACACTATTAATTTGTTCTCCCTGAGTATGCCAAAAACATTTAGTTGAGGAAGTGCCAGAAAATTTTCTGTAATTCAAGTGGATATTAAAAATTACTCTTCTGAAGTCAAGTCCAACCATGCTGTTCCCCTCTTAAGGTGAAACTGTGTAAAGTGACAATGTTAGGGTTCATACGAAGTTTAATTGAGACAGCAGAGTACTGAGTAATTAAGAGCATGGCTTGGAATCAGACAGACCTAATTTTGAATTCTGTTTCCACCACCTTCTGGCCTAAGTTGTTTAACTTCTCTAAACTTTACTTTCCTTATCTACAAAATGAGTACACTATGTAGAATTTTACAAGATTTAAATGACACTGTGTATCAAGTATTTGCCTAGTGCCCGGCATATTTTAAATGCTCCTTGCTTGTAACTGTTATTTTTCCTGAATTTGGTAGATGGCATGTTTATTCCTCACTGTTGTTGTTGTTGTTTTAAGTTTGAGGTATGAATGTCACAAAGATGTCATAGAGTCATTTCTTCTGAGTTGAATGTATTACTGTCAATCTCTTGCTTAGTTCTGTCCCTTGGCAAATGGGGAAATGGAGAACCAGAAAAATTTGACCAATAGTGTCGAGGGTAGGGAGAATCCAAGCCTTGCTGGGACTCCACGCACCATCCTCTGTAGCACGCCTTTAAGCACATGATTGAAGCATTGTATATTTTCAAGTAATATTGCTATTTGTGGAAGGTGGTTACATACCTAATATTTTTAGATTTAATTGTTGAAGTTAATCAGAAAAATCTACTCTTTGCTACCTTATATATTCAGAATTACCTAAATGTCAGTTCATGTCTTAGTCCCTGTACCTCTCCAACCTTATCTTGCACATTTACCATCCCATAAAATACATTCCAGTTGCATTAACCTTTGGATTTCTCACCTACCCCAGTCCATGTTCACCTGGAGGTCTTAGCACAGTTCTTCATGCTGCCCAGCACCCTCTTTCTTTGGCATTCTGAATTGTGTGACTTGGTCTCATCATGCGCTGTCACTCCTTCATGCCAGTGTTGTCTGAGGGAGACCTTCTAGGATAGCCTGTCCCAACAATAGACATTCCCTTCCAGGTACCCTATTTACTTCCTTTAGAACATATCACTAATGTAATTTCCATCCTTAATTTGTTTAATGTTTGTCTCCTATACTCAAATGTGAACTCCACAAACACAGGAATCCTCTTTGCTTCATTTACTTTGGTATTCACAACTCTCTATTTACCTTTCTATTCATGATTCCAGATACTACTGCCCAGCATATACAAGAGACCAATAAATATTTATGAGTGAATAAATGAAAAGAATGAATCACTAGACTAAAAGTTATTTATGTCAAAGAATTCATTTCAAATTAGCAAATAGGACGTAACTCTTTTTCCATAACAGTAATTTGGTCAGTTCAAGGAAGACATATCCTTTGAAAAAAAGTTTCTCATGGCAGTGGTGTGGAGCCTGATACGGGGTTCGATCTCACAACCCTGAGATATGACCTGAGCAGAAATCAGGTCGGACATTTAACCAATTGACTCACCCAAGTGCCCTAAATTAGTTGCATTTTTAACAGTGTATTATTCACCTAGAATGAAGACTGCTTCAATAACCATATCCATAATACTGTCTAAGAGATGATCTTTTTGTTTTATGAAGTTCTCATAACTCTTCAGAGTAAAATAACTCTTAATAATTCTTGGAGCAAAATATATATTAATATATTCTGAGAAATAGGAATATTTGCCTGTTTTAAATTGGTTTGATGAAAGGCTTCATAATTGCCTTAGTAAAATACACAATTGTTTTATTTTTTAAGATTTTTTTATTTGGTTTTTTTTGAAGATTTTATTTATTTATTTATTTGATAGGCAGCAAGAAAGGGAATACAAGCAGAGGGAGAGGAAGAAGCAGGCTTCCTGCTGAGCAGAGAGCTTGATGCTGGGCTCAATCCCAGGACCCTGGGATCATGACCTGAGCCAAAGGCAGATGCTTAATGACTGAGCCACCCAGGCACCCCCCACAATTGTTTTATAAACAACAGTTATATACTCACATCTCTGAATTGGAAGTAGAATGGCTACTCAAGTCTGTGTCATTGTTAAGCTTCCCAATTTCTAATCTGCCTCCCAATTTGTTAAAGAATATGGGTCTTACTAACAAATGATCCATTTGAGCTATAAACACACAACATTTATCAATATCTCAGCTGAAGAAAAGAATTATATTGAGGTCTTGAAAAGTCCAGTTTATTTGTTCTTTGAGATAATGTAAAATTACTCCTGTGTAAAGTTAATGAACAGTCCTTAGATAACCAAACAAAAATATACCCTGTAGAATTGATTTGTTTGTTGGGTACTTTCAGCTCAATTTGAAGGAGGTTATAAAAAATACAGTATGTATTGTAAGAATATAAGAAATATATTTCTGTTACAAAGATATTACATCATAAGTTGTATCCTTTCTTGAGGATCCTTGGAAGGAAATTTTTATGTTATAGTATGAAAACAGAGATACTTCCTTAAATATATTTTTTTCTTACCTAAGGACATTGTGAACCATGTAGAAAAATAGGTTTTCTCTTTTGTATATTTGAGCCAAAATTTATGACCAAAACATGGCTAATACAAAACTGGTCTTTTGGTCTTGGATTTTTTTTGTCTTTTTTTCCCACGTATTCCCTAGCCTTGGTTTATTTCCTTGTTTCTGTTTTCTTTCTTAATTTTAGTTTCTATTCTCATGTTATAATTTATGTATCCTTCAGTGCTGCTTAAGTGTTCTCTAGAGTCTGTTGTGGGGAGCTGGAGACAGCATATAAATGAACAAACGTATTTAGGGAACATGTCTATGAATTAACGGAAAGTAGAATACAAAGATGAGTAAGATATGTTCCCTCCTTTTGAGTGACATTTGAACAGATAATAAGAATATAAGACATGATGTGATTAGTATTATAATAGAGAGCTATCATAATAGTCTTAGAAGACCGGATTTCCTTCTAACTATAAAGAACATTTTTCAAAATAACATTTCAGGATACATCCAGTTATATAGCCATTTTTTTTCCCTAAGACTTGTCAGTCCAAGTTTCATTTTCTTGTCCTCTTTGCTGAGCCCACAGTGGTTTATCTGTAAGAATTATGTATTCTAGGGGTGCCCTGAGACTCAGTGGGTTAAGCTTCCAGCTCTTGGTTTAGACTCAAGTCATGCATGATCCATGGGTCTTCAGATTGAGCCCCGCTCCTCGCCCTGTTCATGTGTGCACACTTGCTCTCTAAATAAATAACTTTTTTTAAAGATTTATTCCAAAGTTCATTTGTCTTAGATTTTTTTTTTTATTAAAACAAGTATATTTCACGACCCTCACATTCATTTTCTTTAGTCTTTTTCCTAATAGTATTGTTCTGGGAATTGTAGAATTCAGAAATTCTGAGCTGTAGCATGAGTTTAGTGAATTTTGTATTCAGTCTAGGACTTAGCCATAGATAAATCTCTGCTTTTTACACTCTGATATACCTATGTACCTTACCATTTTTCTCTAAATTCTTTTTTTAAAAGAATTATTTATTTATTTTAGAGCGCGCATTTGAGGGAAAATGAAGGGAGTGGGAGAGAATCTTGAAGCAGACTTCCTGCTGAGTGCAGAGCCCTAACATACGCGGTGTGGGGCACCACTCAGCCCCACCTCAAGACCCATGGATCATGACCTGGGCCTAAACCAAGATTCTGAAGCTTAACCTACTGAGCCACCCAGGCTCCCCTTTCTCTAAATTCTTAATTTAGATCTCTTCAGAGAAACATGCTTTCTAAAGTCTAGTAAGATTGATTCAAATTTTATAGATAATTTCTTTGGCTTTTATTTCATTTATTTAGTCATTGATTCAAAAGACTGTGTAAAGTGTACTAAGAAATATGGCTAGGTTTATTGAAAGAGTTGTATTTTAAACATACTCAGCTTCAGAGTATCTGTATAAGAATACTTTTTTGACTTGATTTTCAAGTCATACCACACTTTGAAATGTACAGAATGAAGGTCAGTAGTTGACAGTGCTTCATTAAATTTTTTTTTTCATCCACAGGTTTTCGGAAATGCTCCGCCAAATACAATGACAGAAAAATTTTCTGACCTTCTGCAGTTTACAACCCAAGTCTCACGATTGATGGTGACAGAAATTCGAAGGAGAGCATCAAACAAATCCACAGGTATTTTTACTGAAACCAGGGAAAACTATTTGAATAGGTTGTTTGGTAAAAGTGCTGTGAAAATTAAAGAGAAAATTGACCCAGTTTTATCCGTCTGGGTTTTAATTACCTGTCCCTGTTCCCATTCTCACACTCCTTGCTGTTGGTCTGTTCAGCATCTCCCAATGGAGCAGTAGCACTCAGACCATTGTCCTTGGACCCCCCAACCCCACCTTTGTACTCTCTTTCCTTCTGAACAAAATCCAGATTCCTAGCTCGACACTGAAGGCAAATCCAGGATCTGGCCATGTGAAGTTTTTTTTTTAGTCTACACTTTCTTGTTTTCTTCTCTATATTTCAACCAAACTAAGCTGCTTATAGTTGTGAACATGTCTGAGCTTTCATTTTTATCCTTTACTTATAATGATTACCCAGAAGGGAGACCCTGCCCCCTCATGCTCCACACTAGTATGTCTAAATCTTTCAAGTTTGGATTTTAAGTCACACCTCTTTGATGGACTGTTTCTTGATTCCCTTAATCAAAGGAAAAACTTTCTCTTTGGAACTACTTTTTGTTTTTCAGTTCCACCAGTGGTTATTTGTGTGTGTCTGTATCTTTGTATTAGACTATAAACTGCTTAGGGGTCTTTAACTATAGTCTTTACATATGGTAAGCTTTTTATGAATGCTGCCTGAATAACTCTTCTTACTCACATTTAAGTAATTTTAAACTAATCAGGTATCATCCCTTCTTCCAAAATTAAAATAAGCTTTCTTGGTTTTATTTACCATTAGTCATTTTCTAAATTAACAGTATGTCTGAGGGATTTTTATCTTGACTTTGTTTTATTTTGTTATTTTGGTTTTGTAATGGTCGTTTGAGTGGTAGCTTTCTTATTGAAGCATTAGACTGATAAATTGATGATTTAAATTCTCTTTATAATGTCCCTTTGGACAATCACTTATCTTTTCAGCCCATCAAATTATTATTTTTCGAGTAGTAACAATAATGGTTTTGTTTAGTAATCTTATTAATTTATTTTTTATTAACATGATACAGGCATGTATTTAAGGGTCAGATAGTTAAAAAGGTTTATTGAAAACAGCATCTCCCTTCCACCAACCTAATTCAACTCCATTTCTCACTTTTATTTAAAATTTTTTTTTTTTACTTACCTCTGTGACTCTAAATGATGTGCTTGCAGTCTGTGTCCTTGTTTTTTCACATTTAGATACTATCTTTTGACTTCCACAAAAGAAAATGAGACTTTTGCTCACTAAAGCTCACAGCCACTGTCCATACATGTGTGCCTCCTAAGCCCCTCCAATATTGTTCTGTCACAATTTGATTTAGATCAATATTAACTAATATGGACTGTGAAAATTCTATTTTAAGCTGAGTCATACGGTATGCTATGATTTCTTGAAGACTTTTTTCCACCTTCAACTGAGTTAATGCCTGTTTTTTATTTAGTTTTCTAGATTTTCATCACACATTCATCCCTATTGCTAAAATGTTTTTATGAATCTCCCCTTAATATGATTGAAGGCATCAGATATTCTGTTAGTTTCATCTTCTTGCAAATAGCTCTTCCAGAACTTTCTGGCTTGCGTTAATCCCTTAGTCCATGGTAGTTGCTCCCTAGGCTAGCTGCATAGCTGTCCTTTTATATTTCCACTCACGTCATCTGGGATATCTTTCCACTTCTTTGGGATGGAACTTCTGTTTCCTGAATCTCAAGGCATCTTTCTTTCCCAAACTAACTTTTTCATTTTTGTTAAGGCATCTTTTCCAACAGCTTCCTGAGAAAAGATGCAGGGGAATTACCATTTAAGGTTTTGGGTTTTATGTGTATATTTGTGTTTGTTTTCATTTTGTTTTGTTTTTTAGAAATCTCATTAGAGGAAAAAAATCTTTGACTGTTACTGTGTAAGACAGGTTCCTTTCTTTTTATCAAGGAAGATGAAGTCTTTATTGGCATCATTTCAGGTACCAGGACTTAGAACAACAGGTCATTTGGCATGGCTTTATTGCAGAAAGGGGAAACATAAAACCAGGGGTTCAGCAAGAGAATTCTCAAAAAGGCACAGGTCCACCACCCTCATTATCCCACAGGAAGGTGTGCTTGGCAAATCCCCGACACTCATCCGTTCCTAAAGTACAAACGGAAATGTGGTTTCATCAGTGAAGAAATAAACTGCTTATGATCTAGGCTGTTTGAGCACTGAATTTGAATGTCCGTTGGATGTTTCTAGAAGCTGTTTGCAGGTCCCTGCTGTTTAGCCTTGGGAGACTTTGGGGCCCAGTGGAAGTTACAAGCCCTCCTACCAGAGAGCGGAAGCTACCAGGGTCATGGGAAGTTGAGTTTAGGTCTCACAACTCCCTTGGGAATGTGGTCAGTAAGGGGTGTCTTAGTTAGATCCTTCTCCAGGCAGCCCAGGGTGAGTTTGCGGGGTTATTTTGGAAAATCTTGCAGCTTGCATTACATTTATCCCTGTTTCAGTAGGTATCAGATTCTATCATTTTATGTGAGAATTTAAAAATAATTTCTCCTTCATATTCTAGATTCCTACACTGCTGTTGAGAAATCTGAAGCTACCTAAATTGTTGTTTCTTTCTGTGACTTGCCCTCCCCCCCTTTTTTTGAATTATTAGGATCCTCTCATTGGCCCTCCTTATCAAAATTTTCATGGTAACATGTCTTGGAGCATATCTTCTTATATATTATACTGAACTTTGAAGTTTGAGAATTCACATCCTTTAATTCTGGAAATTATTTGTGTAATAATATCCTCCATTCAGTTTCCTTTTTCTAGTCAGATGTACCCCTGAGACTGTCCCTCTCATTTTCTTATTTTCTCTTTTGTATTTTTGGTTTTTGACCCTATCAGTTTTACCATCCATCCCTTCTTAGAATTTTTTTTTATTTGTGACATTGTAAATTTAATTCCTAAGAGTTTCTTTATTGGTGTCTATTCTTTCCTAAGGTTCTCTTTTTAGCTCTGTTTCTTTAAGTTTGCCTTTTTCTGTTAATCTGCTTTTGTCTGTCTTTTAGGTTAGAGGACTTCCTTGGCCATCTGCTCCTGTGTAAGAATGGGGCCATAGAAAGCTGCCGGTAGCTCTGCAGTTGGGGGTGGGGCTTGAAACTGTGGGCATGGGTCCAGTGTGCTCTGGCAAGGTGTTCTGTTGACTCTCTCCCCTGAGCTAAGCAGAGTCCCCAGTGAAGAATGTCCAGTTTCTACTTGGAAGATACATGTCTGCCTCTCAGCAGTTTGGAAGCTGACTAGGGGAAAGGTCTAAGGACCCTCAGCATTCAGTAAGCTTCTGCGTGGTCTCCATGAGCTCGCAGCTGTGCCTGGTGTGATGGCCTCACTCCCTCACTCCTGCCCCGCCCTCACACACTCCCTCACTCTTCACAGTGAGCAGACCTCCAGTGTGGCGACCACATTAGTGGGATCTGGGGGATCTCACTGCTCTTTAACATACTTTTACCAGGCCTTCCTTCTGTGTACACTCCCATGTTTACCCCTGTTTCCAAAGGTACCCACTGCCACCAATTCCTGAGCCTGTTAGAGGTTCTGTTGTGGTTTAGTTACTTTTTCATTTTTCCTGCGCTTGCTTTAAGATTCTAGAGTTTGCTAAATCAGTTACCACTAACCTCTCTGCTATTTTAGTATCCAAAATGTTGCTTTCATCTTTCCTATTCTCTTTGTCCTTATGGGTTTAGGCTTTTTGAAAAATCCTTTTATAACCATCTTCGTGGGTGTATTAATCTGCTCAAGCTGCCATAACAAAATACCATAGACCAGTGACTTAAATAACAGAAATATTCCTTCACGGTGCTGGAGGCTGAAAGTCTAAGACCAGAGTGCCAGCATGATTGGTTTCTGGTGAGATCTGTCTTCCCGATTTGCGTATGGCACCTTCTCATTGTGGCCTCACCTGAAGGAGAGAAAGAGAGCTCTGGTGCCTGTTCTTACGAAGGCACTAATCTCATCATGAGGACCCCTACCATCATGACTGCATTTGAAGCCTAATTGTCTCAAAGGCTCCATCTGTGGTACCCTCACATTGAGAGTTAGTGCTTCAGCAGGGGAATCCAACAGAGGAACAGAGGAGAGGGGCACAAATCAGTCCATAGCTGTGGGGCTTCAGGAGAGAGCAGACAAACGCACGTGCACAACCTTCCATCTTTAACCAGAGCCCATGATGGAGTCTTTGGAGCAACAGCCGTTAAAATATTTTTAGATCAAGGGACTAAAATATCTTTTTCGGAAGTAGTACATTGTATGAATTGATGTATGGATTTTAAAGTGAAATGATTTTAATTATACTTGCAGTCCTGAAAACAGGTTCAGTGAAAGGTGGTAAGATAGTTTAAGGTAACCCCCTCCCCTGTCTTCTCCTTTCTCCACACACAGTGGGACTACATCCTTTTTGTCTTTCCTGATTTCAGTTTTTCCTGTAGAACAGAGAAGTTACTCCTAAGTATAAGATTTGAGTGTTTTATGCCTTTTTAGCTATTTTAAACAGGAAGCATGAAGGGAAATTTCTGTTCTATACTGACTCCTGTCATTGAATTTTCTTTCTTGAGTAATCCCTAGATTAAAATAAAATATTCCCCAAGCTGTATTTATACTTATTTTTTGTTGCTGTCTTTTCAAATACTTAATCTGCATGTTTGTAGAAAAACGCTTTTTTGCACTAGGGATTTGTTTTCCTAAATCCTCTTATGATTTTACATACCTAGGGTAGATTTTTCAACATAATGAAAACTATCTTAAATGGAGTATATGATGTCTTATTGTTAAATAAAGTAATAGTTACACAAGTCTTCTTCTTTTTTTTTTTTTTTTTAACTTTTTGTGTTGAAATAATTCTAGACTCTCCAGAAGTTGCAAATATAGTACATAGAGCCCCTGGGCCCCTCCTCCATTAGTGACTTCTTGATTTACAGGTATTTTTAAGATATATTTTTCCAGATCATGTAATTCCATATAATTTTTAGTTTTAAACTTTTGAAATTTATTAGCTTCAGAGTCCATTGAATTGAAATTCAATTTTTGTAACTATTACCTCCACAAGGGAGACCTTTCCTGATCACCCTATCTCAAATAGATCCTTTATCCTCCATCCCTACACCAGTGAATATTTTGTTCAGTCATCTTAAATACTTCCTGCAGAGCTTTGTCATCTGAAGGTATCTCAATTTACTTAATTTTACTGTCTGTTGTGCTCACCCCTGTATCACCTAGAGGACTACTTATCACAGATGAGGTGCTCAAAAAAATCTTTACTGATTTTGATAGGGGATGTCTCTGGTGGTTTTATTATTTTTTAAAAATGTTTTGAGAATTTGAGTAGTGTTAGAAAAGCCAGACTTACTGATGTTTAAGAGAGAAAAGTATAATTTTGGAGTATCTTCTTTGTCAGACCCCTGGCTGTGGGAATTCTTATTCTTTTATATTTAGTGCTTAACATTGGAAGTTTCTTTTAGTCAGTGTTGTTATCAAACTTGGATGGTGGGGGGGAGGGGTGCCTGGGTGGCTCACGCATTTAACCCGCTGCCTGTGGCTCAGGTCATGACCTGAGGGTCCTGGGATGGAGCCTTGCCTTGGGCTTCCTGCTTAGTGGGGAGTCTGCATCTCCCTCTCCCTCTTCCCCACCCCTGCTCATGCTCTCTGTCTCTCTTATTCTCTCTCAAATAAATAGAGTCTTTTTAAAAATATACTTTAAAGGAGATTTTTTGGTCTTTTTGATTTTTCTAGTAAAAAATTTTCAAGATCCCTAGGTATATTCTGAATCATCTTTTTTGTTTTTAATATTTTGAGAGAGAGAGAACACATGAGTGGAGAGGGAGGGGCAGAGGGGAAAGCAGACTCTGCCCTGCGCGTGGAACCCAGTGCAAGTCCAACCAGGAGCTTGATCCTAGGACCCTGAGATCTGATCTGAACTGAAATCAAGCATCCACTGCTTAACCAGTTGAGCCAGCCAGGTGCCCCTGAATCATCTTACCTCTTGTATATCCCATTCTCATTTTCTGATAGACTGATTTTTATTGCAGCAAAAAACATATAACATGAGAGTTATCCTCCTAACAACTGTAGGTTTGTATTGTACAGTTCGCTCTAAGCGCAATGTCTTATGGTAGATCTTCTGACCTTTTTTATAGTGTGTAACTGTAACTTTATACTCAGTGAACAGCAACTGCCCATCTCCTCCTTCTCCCAGCCCTTGCCATCATTCTGCTTTTCAATTCTATGAATTTGACTGCTTTTGATACCTTTATGACCTTTTATTTCACAGGAATTTATCATTGAAAGTAATTTAGCTACAATTTAGATGCACATAATTTTTCTCCAGATATTGAGCCCTCTGTGATTCATTTGAAAGTTGTCTGTATTTGTTGTGCATCACAGCAAGGTTCTTTTTTCAGGACTCCGCTGAATTTGGTGTGAAGTACTTGTTACTTTGTTACCTAATTACATACCAAGTCACCTTTCTATCAGATTGCTTCTAACATGGACTGTAGATATCTCAGTGGGAAGATACACTTACCTGCAATTCTGTTGTCTGAATCCATCCACCAGAAGTTAGTAAAAGTGGAAAGATGCAAAGGCATACAAGGACTGGCGTGTCATATATGAGAGCAACTTGGCAGTTCTTGTTTTCTGTCTCCCGTAATTCTTCTTGGTTGTTGCCTCCATGTGGCTTTTTTAAAAAATATGTAGTGGCCCTCACCTGATTGGAGAAAATTTCTAATTTTGTGGCCATATTGTGTACAGGGTATAGCTTAAGATTTTTTTCCTGCCTTTTGTAGTTATTTGTTAGTAAGTTCGACTGTGTAATCTACTTAGTGCTAAGGGCACATGGTCTGTATAAGTCACTGAAGAAACAAATCTCCACCCATGTAAAAATAGTATCTTTAGTTTATTATTAATGACATCACTACATGATAGGTGCTGCTGTTAAATACAGTGGTATGGTCCCCCGTGGGCAGCGGCCTGGTGATGGAGAAGCTGATGGATGCCTCCCTCGGTTGGTGCCGTGCATGGCATCTGTGGTGGGACTAGTTTAATGCAGTGTGTCCCTAAGTAGACAACCCAGCCTCTTTTTTTAAACAGAAAAACAGTCTGCCCCGCTGTCCTCCAAGGATTTCAAAGCCACAACACCCTCAGGTAATTTTATTCCCAAGGTGTGGTTGTGTATTATCAAATGAAAAAAGAGCATGGAAGCTATGGGTTCTAATACTATTTTTCTGACTAACTTGTGCAGGGTTTTGGGGGGTGGGAAAGAGTTTTTGGGGCTTGGTTTCTTTTTTAATGAAAAAAATGTAGTAATACTGTGGATGTGTTTCACATTATCAGCCTGTTGCATAAGTTTGGAAATGACTGCTTTAAATGCAAAGGAAAAATTGTATTGCACTAAGTTTTGCATTCTGCTTGTTCTGAATATTGTCTAACTGAATTCATTTATATTGTCTTTACATTTCTTTTAAGATTGTCTTCTATTACTTAATCTAATAATGATCTCTACTAACTCCATTTCTGCATTTTTCAGTTAATTAGATGTATTGAAATGCAGTGTAAAAGCTAAAGCTTGAATCAAATAACTGGCAATTCAAGATGGGTTAATATTAATATATTCCTTTCATTAACTCTTATAACCTAAGTTAAATCATTTAAATTTGTATTTGTTAAATATTGGTGAAATGGAAAGATCCTAATGCAATTTTCTTTTTACTAGAAGTGTTTTTCAAAGTTTTAAGAAACTAATTTGTGGAGGTTTGATTTAAAATTAATTTCTAGTATACAGAATTGTTTAAAGTTCGCACTGAATGTTCAAGGCTTTTGCAATGAGCTTCTTGACTCTTTAAAACAAAAAATGGGAGATCCCATTAAGGTGTTTGAATGGCAACATACTGAAATATGTAGGTGAGAGTAAAGTAGTTCTTACGAAGACATTTGTTATGTAAAGATCCTTTGTTAGTGAAGTCTTCTCCACATTCTTCTCAGAAAAGGATAGTTATTATTTTTTTAAAGATTTTATTTTTTATTTGAGAGAGAGAGAGAGAGAGAGAGAGAGAGAGAGAGAACATGAGAGGGGAGAAGGTCAGAGGGAGAAGCAGACTCCCCGCAGAACTGGGAGCCCGATCCAGGACTCCAGGATCATGACCTGAGCTGAAGGCAGTGGCTTAACCAGCTGAGCCACACAGGCGCCCCAGGATAGTTGTTATTATTAAGTTGGTAAAGTTGTTAGATACTGTTACTAATTACACTATCTTGATCTTTTTCAATCTTTATTTTCACGTGTATATTTTAATCAGCTAAGCGATCCATTGAATTGTTGTAATGTTTAATAACAGTGAAAACATTGAGGATTTTAAAAAATCTATTATTTGTCTGTTCTTATCTTGGGGAATACCTTAATATTCATTGTCAACCAACACAAGAGTAACCACACATTTGTATAAATGGCCACTGTTGCTCAGATAATTAGAACTGTTGCAAGCCAAGAGTACGTTTTTGGTGTTTTGGTTCCTTCCCAAAATAAACATTAACATTCATTGTTCATAATTGACAACTTACTGAATAGCAGTTATTATAGCAGAAAATACATATTTGTCCAATTTCCTTTTAACATTAATAGTGTTATGTTGAAAAAACGTGGATGGCATTTCAATTCACTCAGAATGTGCCTTATCTGTATAGCTCTCTAGCTTTTATACTGGGAAGGTAATTTTGTTTGTTCTTCAGCATCTGTCTTCTTTTTGTCCTCTGTCAGAAGCACAGGTGGTATTGACCGGTTCATTTTCTAATCAATGTTTTTGTTATTGTTGTTATGAAATAGAATTTGTTACATGATTTCATGAGTTTTTTAGTATGTTGAGTTATGAAGTTGGCGGTGCACAGTTTAACACCAAAGTTGCCTAACTTGTGCAGAAGCCTAAGAAATGGAAGCATAGCATGTCAGCCTTTGAGAATTTTTACTTACTAGAAAGGAATCATCTTACTTACACGAGCATTTAATTCCTATCAAGGAAAGAGGGCTTATGTAATGTAGTGTTAAAACCTGGCCCATTATAGGTTTGCAAGAAAAATTTGCAGACCAATTTTTACTGATGATCTCAAACCACAATTGCTAAAGAATGTTTCTTGGTGAGATTCTTTTGTTTGCTCCCCTCTCTATTAAGACCTTCACAGTTTAACTAGCCTTAAACATTGCTTGCTTTGTATTATTACTCCCTTTATCAGAACTTTCAGGAATCTCTTATCGATAGTAAACTCAAAACACTTTTTTTTTCAAACACTCTTGATATGTGTAACAAGTTGAGCCCAAAGTGCCCTTCCTTGATCTCCTTAGCTTGATTTATTCACTCATTTAACAGATAGGTATTGACTACCCACTTTGTGTTAGTGATGTGCTTCATAGGAGGGATTGGCAGTGAATGAGACAGACAAGGAGTCTGCTCCCATGCTGTTTACTTTCTAGAAAGAGGCGAGAGGGTATAAATTAGTGAAAATATGCGTTCGTCATTTGAACACTTTCAGGATGTTGAAATATTAGAAATAAGCCAGGATTCTTCTGGCTTCCCTCTTTTCCAGTAATTTTTTTTTTAAGTCACTCTCTTTATCTCTTACAGGCTAGACAGCTTGAATTTGAATATAAGTTCTGTCACTGATGAGCTATGTGGCCCTAGGCAAATTACTCATTCTCTCTTGTTTCTCAGTTTGTATTATTGTAACAGGTATAATGATAGAAAATAATTCATAAGGTTCTTGTAAAGATTAAATGAGCTAAATCTTCAAGTGCTTAAAATGAGTGTTTGTTGTATAGTAAGACTTAGTAAAAATAAGCTATTTAAAATTTTTCCTGGGGCGCCTGCCTTCGGCTCAGATCATGATCCCGGAGTCCCAGGATCGAGCCCTGCATCAGGCTCCCTGCTCAGCGGGAAGCCTGCTTCTCCCTCTCTCACTCCCCCTGCTTGTGTTCCCTCTCTCAGCTGTGTTTCTCTCTGTCAAATAAATAAATAAAATCTTAAAAAAAATTTTTTTTCCTATTAAAATATTCTTTCAAGTGGAAGTATATAACAATGAAATATGCCCAGCATAGTATCCTATATAAGTCTTGTATTCATTCATTTATTTAATGAAACACTTTTATCTAGATTGTCTAAAATGGAAGAAAAAAATACCTAGAAGGCAACCTAAATTCTATATATTCTACATTTTGCATTTTTATGATATGTGTGAAGTGAACATTAGCAACTTATCAGGTTGGTTTTGATAAGTAAGCAGATTGGATGTACTTTCTGACATTTTAGTTCTTTTACATATTGATAGAAACATTGCCATTTCCCTTAACTCTAAAATCATAACCGATTACATTTACTTTCCTCCAGTGCTGCCATTCTGGGCATGGCACTCACTGTTTCTACTGTCAGCTGCTCAGGTCCCCCCTCATGTGTATCACTGGGGCAGCTGCTGATTTGGGTCACCTCCACCAGAGTCTTTGCCCTTCCAGTTTGTCCTACACATCACCACTATGTAGTCTTAGAATGGTCCTTTCATCGTCTACTTTGTTCAAGAAGCTACACTTGCTTTCTCTTGCGCAGAGAGTTAACAGCCTTTAGAGTACCTTCCTTCATAAACTGGCTTCAGTTTTCTATCACTTCTGTTGATGCTAGACTCTAATTCTCAAAATGCTCTTGTAGAATATTAATAGTGTTATTACAGTTCTTTGTCTTGATCTTACGTATTAGGCTCAGTCTTCTATTTACACTTTTGTTTTCATACTCTGCTTTTAATCTCTCTGTACCTTGCCTTCCCTCCCACTTCCTAGACAAACCTATCCTTGTTTTCCAGTCATGTTTATCTCAAATTTTACCTCTCTTATGACTCTTTTTGACTAGCTCGTGTCCCTAAAATATATAGGTTGAGTTCTCCATTTCTGTACTAATAAGATGATATGCTTTAGGGGCCTAGCTGTACCATTAAAATATTGTTCTTTTTAATGTATTTTACACAGAGCATGTAAGTGCGCTGATATGAAGCACGTGGATAGTAAATGATGATTTTTTGGCAGGTTTTAAGGAAGAACCTCTTTATATATGATGTCCCCCCACCTTATGGCTTTCCTTTGGTTTTTAGAGGCTGCAAGTCGGGCCATAGTCCAATTCCTAGAAATCAATCAGAGTGAAGAAGCCAGTAGAGGTTGGATGCTTCTGACAACAATTAATTTGTTAGCATCCTCTGGTCAGGTAAGTTCTTTGTTTTCGTGTTTGATAACTTGACTTCTTTTTTTATCCTCCTGGAATTTTGTGAGATTAAATTTATCATCGTATCCAAATAAGGTTTTATGATAATCATTATGTTCTTCTAATTTATTTATTATTTCATGCTTCTTATAACATCTCTATGAGGAGGTTTCTGTTTTACAAATTTCACACCTGAGGAAATACCTAACTTGAACAATGTTTTTCATCTTTGTCACATCATAACACATATGGAACATGGTAGCATGCACACAGTGTGCAGGGCACAGCGCTGGACGTCTGTGACTGTCGACAAGTAGCCTGGAGCTCTGGCTCCAACTGGCCCAGACTAATGCTTCTGTGACCCGTGTTAGGGCAGTTGCCTTCCCGCCCCCTCCAAGTTTCTTAAACACATTTATTCTTTTTTTTTTTTAATGTAATTTACATACCATATAACTCACCCATTTAATATATGTAATTCAGTGGCTCTTAATATATTCAGAGTGGTGCCATCATCACCACAGTCAATTTCAGAACATTTTCATCATCCCCAAAAGAAGCCCTGTATCCTTTAGCTTCTTTAGCTATCATACCTCCATTCCCTATCCCCACCCCCAGTCTTTTTTTTATTCAACTAATTAACATATAATGTATTATTTGTTTCAGGGTTGCAGGTCTGTGATTCATTAGTCTTATATAATACCCAGTTCTCATTACAACACATACCCTCCCCAATGGCCATCAGATAGTTACCCCATCCCTCTGACATCCTCCTCTCCAGCAACCCTCAATTTGTTTCCTAAGATTAAGAGTCTCTTACGGTTTGTGTCCCTCTCAGATTTCCTCGTTTTTTTTTTTTGTTAAAGATTTTATTTATTTATTTGAGAGAGAGAGAGAGTTAGAGCATGAGAGGGGAGAAGGTCAGAGGGAGAAGCAGACTCCCCACAGAACTGGGAGCCTGATGCAGGACTCGATCCCGGGACTCCAGAATCATGACCTGACCCGAAGGCAGCAGCTTAACCAACTGAGCCATCCTGGCACCCCTGATTTCCTCTTGTTTTATTTTTTACTCTTGTTTTATTTTTCACTCTCTTTCCCTGTGATCCTCTGCCTTCTATCTTAAATTCCTCATATCAAGGGCACTTGCCTTGAAAGAGTCATCTGAGGTCACTTCGCTAATAAGGAATAAATGACATGGAAAATACTTTTAAATTCTTTTAATTTTATGGAAAATAGGGGAATACTGACATTTTCAGGATAATAAGCATTTCCTTCCTGCTTGATTTATTCTGGAGATTGCCCCCCCCCCCAACCTCCAAACACCTTTAAACATCTACCATGATCTGTGTTGCATCTACTCAGTGATGAGCTCTTTGGATACCTGATTTTTTTTTTTTTTTTTGAAGAATTTATTTATTTGACAGAGAGAAACACAGCCAGAGAGGGAACACAAGCAGGGGGAGTGAGAGAGGGAGAAGCAGGCTTTCTGCTGAGCAGGGAGCCCGATGAGGGGCTTGATTCCAATACTCTAGGATCATGACCTGAGCTGAAGGCAGTCGCTTAAGGACTGAGCCACCCAGGCACCCCGTGGGTACTTGATTTTTGGCCTGCGATGTGGGCATGAAAGTTTATTCAACCTTCTGTAGTTTGGAGTAGAATTACCTATCAAAGTTAGTACCAGTCTTGAGAATGGTTATTATCAAAATTACAGTGGGCTTTCAAACAACTCACATCATTTAATAATGGGTTTACAAAGGCAGCTGTGACAGTAGTCATATTACAGTGACAGACCACAGCAGAAACAGTGCATATTCCTTAGTAATCATAGCCACTAGTCACTAGCCTCAAGTAGTAGCACTAGGACTTTTCTCCCATTGAATGATCTGTTTCCCTTCTTTGTTTGCTGGTTTAGGTTTGTTTGTTTCTTTTTTTAACATCACAAAAGGAAACAGACCAACTTGCTCTGATGTACCTGGGACTTTCCAGATTTTAGCCAGGAAGCCCCACATCCCAGGCAACCCTTGAGTCCTGGGCAAATGGAGATGTTTACTCCAAGTAACCTTCAGATAGTCCTAAAGAAGCCCACCATTTCCATGTATCTGTGACCATACCAGAAGACTATCAAAATGTCAATCCTATTTGCTGTTGATGTTAGCTATAAATGCATCCATATTACTGTACCAAAATTTGGTTGGTTTAGAATAGCATGTAAAATAATCATTTTTAATTAGAGTATTTCCAAGGTTTTGTTTTAAGATATTTATTTACTTATTTATTTGAGAGAGAGCACAAGTGGAGATGAGGGATCGAAGGGAGAGGGAGAAGCAGACTCTCTACTGAGCAGGGAGCCCCACTTGGGGCGCAATCCCAGGACTCGCAGATCATGACCTGAGCTGAAGGCAGATGCTTATTAACCTACTGAGCCACCCAGGTGCTCTGGAATATTTCTAAGTTTTAATCACATTTTCTGTAGATGCCGCCTTTCTCAGGTGTGAACAGAAAGTGTGTCCTCCCCAAATTCCTAACACTAGAAAGTCAATAAATGTGGATTAGCTTAAATATGTACAAATGGACAGACTCCCTTAAAAGAGTTAGAAAAGAATGAGGAGAAACCTAATCACTTCTTAAATGTTGCCGATTACTAGTTTATATGCCAGGTTATACTTCTAGTCTATCAGTTATAAAATGAAAATGAGAAATCATACCATTTTGCCTAATGGAAAGGGAAATCTAGTAATAACCTAACTAGAAAAAAAGACACTTTATTTTTATTTTGTTTTTAAAGATTTTTACTTATTTGAGAGAGAGAGAGACAAATAGAACTTGAGCAGGGTGGAGAGGGACTCGATCCCAGGACCCTGAGATCATGACCTGAGCCAAAGGCAGACAATGACTGAGCCACCCAGGTGCCCTGAAAAAGAGACATTTTAAAAGAAAATTCAGGTTATATATTTTGAATTAGCTTTTTTGTTTGCCTGCCATTTCCTGTTGGTAGTGGTAGGGTACAGAGATGACTGAAATATGTCTTAAGTCAACATGTAGATGACAAAGATGGAGTAGGTGAAGATAATACTATAAAATGCAGTCGTGGGGCACCTGGGTGGCTCGGTCAGTTAAGCATCTGCCTTTAGCTCAGGTCATGATCCCAGGATCCTAGAATTGAGTCCCATGTTGGGCTTCTTGCTCAGCAGAGAACCTGCTTCTTCTTGCTGCCTGCCACTCACCCTGCTTATGTGCTCTCTCTGTTAATAAATAAATAGAATCTTAAAAAAAAAAAAAATTAAACCATTAAAAAAAATAAAATGCTGTCATGGGGGGTATATGTAGTGCTATGAAAATAGAACTGAGAGTTACAAATTTTGTAAGTGGGGGTAGGAGGAAAGATGAGGAATTAAAGCTTCTGACACAGTCAGACCTTTAAAGTGAATGCCAGATGTATGGAGATGGGCTAACTAGAAGTAATAATAGTGGGAAGAGCAAGGGTTTTTGAAATATTTAGAGGCAGGAAATGATACTGGGTGTGTAGAAGGGGACCAGCTCATGCAAGGGATTGTTTGGTTGGTTGTTGTTGGTTTTTTGGGGGTTTTTTGTTTTTTTGTTTTGGTTTTTGGTTTTTGGTTTTTGGTTTACAAAGGCTTGTTCTTTAGTCTGCTTTCCTCTCATCATCCTGCTACTGCATTAGTTGAGGCCCCATCTCTCATACAGTTTTCTGTAAAAGTTTCCTAATTGCCCTGGCTTTCTTGCTCTTTATTTCTAACTTAGATCTAGACTACCACCAGCTAATTTTCTGAAATCTGGTTCTGTTATCCCTTTGTTTGTAACACTTCAGTAGTCCTCCAGTGCCAGCAAAATAAAAGTCAAACCGGAGTGGGAGACCATATGCATACATAAGTCTTCAGAAATATTCACTTGGGGACTACTTAGCCAGCTCTCTCACCTAGGGCAGGTTATGTCAGTGATAAGCTTCAACTGCTTCATGTGTCAAGTAATAATAGAATTTACCTTGTAGGGTTGATTGAAGAATAGATGAGATAATTACGATGCTTAGCCTTATGCCTATTTTATAATTAAAACTCATTAAAGGTTAGACATATTATTGTGGCCTTTTAGGAATTAACAGTTTTGGACTCAGGTTCCTGAAACATACTATACTGTGTAGTTCCACCTCCTATGTATTTTCCAGATGATCTTTCCCCTCTTAATTCCTATACTTTCCCATTCCATTCCTGGCAGTGTTGATCATTCCCTTCTATATTAGCCTGCATACTGTCATTGCTACACTTAAGAGATTAAATCACAGTTGAACCTGCTTCTGCTAGTCAACTGTGGTCTTCTGAAGGGCAGGGGTGCTTTGTTGTTGCACGCCCCATTCCTAACACACTGCCAGGCATACCCTACACATTCAAAAAATGCTTGATGAAAAAGCTAATCTAAATACAGATGATGCCAGCCGCTTGATCTCCAGCATGGTAAAACTTTTTATTCCAAACTTTATTATGAGAAAATTTGGCAATTATTATAGCATACCTCTTATGAGTACTTAAAGGTTCACCATAACAAGAAGGTGGGATTTCTTCCTTTGGAGATTGTTGAAAATGATAGAGATTCTTTTGTGTGTGTCAGTGATAGCTGTATCCCTCAAGTGTCCTTCTAACCCCAATAATGTATTTTAAGAATAAAAGTGATAGTCAAGCAACTACTAATTTGTAATTTAGTGCTTAATATATCTCACATTTGTTATATAATGCTTATGTTAACTCTAAGGCCTATGTGGCATTATATCTGTTTTATAGGAGAGGAAGATGAGGTCCAGCAAAATTAGTTTGCCCAAGTTTATGATTAAGTTTCTTTTTTCTAAATCGCTAAGCTTCTATTCCTTGAAACATGCTGCCTCTTAATAAATAAATAACAAACACATCTCTATCTTTGATTAAAGCAATCTTGTCCAAATGGAAAAGAGTATTTGTCAGCATGGATTCATTTTTTTAAAATTTTCAGGAATTTAAAAAGTTACTTTGACATGTAATTTCTGGCTTAAAATTTGTGAGTTAATGATTTAACTTCTGGCTTAAAATTTGTGAACTTCCTTAACTTTACCAATTACAATTATATCTGTCTATCTACCTATTCACTTATTTTTGGTTTGTTTTCCAGAAAACCGTGGACTGCATGACAACGATGTCAGTGCCTTCCACCCTGGTTAAATGTTTGTATTTGTTTTTTGACCTTCCACATGTGCCTGAGGCCATTGGAGGGGCACAGAATGAGCTACCTCTCACAGAACGTCGTGGACTACTCCAGAAAGTTTTTGTACAGGTATGGAGGGTGCTGTTTGTCTGCCTATCAATACCAGTTTATGGAAGTGAACAAGTGCATTCCTTAAAGAGGTATTCTGCCTATTCTATTTTCTGTAGTAGTCTGTGCTCTTTTTTTTTAAAGATTTTATTTATTTATTTGACAGAGAGAAACACAGCCAGAGAGGGAACACAAGCAGGGGGAGTGAGAGAGGGAGAAGCAGGCTTCCCGCCGAGCAGGGAGACCGATGTGGGACTCGATCCCGGGTCTCCGGGATCATGAACTGAGCCAAAGGCAGTCGCTTACCAACTGAGCCACCCAAGCACAACCCCCGCCCCTTTTTTAAAGATTTTATGTATTTATCTGAGAGAGTTGCGAGAAAGAGTGCACTAGCTGGGGGAGAGGCAGAGAGAAAAGAGAAGCAGACTCCTTGCTGAGCAGGGAGCCCATGTGGGGCTCCATCCCAGGCCCCTGGGATCATGACCTGAGCTGAAGGCAGATGCTTAATTGACTGAGCCACCCAGGCGTCCCTTCTGTGCTCTTTATTATTATTGACTTTATCTCATATAATTGTCACATTTCTTGAATGTGAACACTTTCAAGGATGGTAATGGAGTGAGGCATTAAAAAATTCATTTCTCTGGACAGATTCAACTATCAAGGTTACCTTTGATAAAGCAATAATATCTCTAAAATGAACTAAGCCAGAAAAACTTGTATTGACAATCATACTAAATTTGGGGTAATATTTCTTATAATATCGACAAATTCTGTTCATTGCTCTAAATATAGGAGATTCCTAGCCTATAAATATTTCACTTGTAAAAGGCAGTTTATTTTAGTGGCTGCCGCCACCTCCTCGGCTCCCTACTTGTAAAGTCCTTCTTTACCACTGTCGCTGCTACTCCTTTATAGCATTAGCAGCTAGCCAAGGTTTAAATAGACCTTCTTTAGTTGGCCTTGAAATATCGCTATCATTTTGGTATCTTTCCTTGGGAGAAGATTTTTAAAACAAAGTACACACGTGTGGAATACAGTCTATCCATGGGACTAAGACAGTACTAAAAAACCACGTCGACACAAGAGGGTAGGTACTATGTCCTTTTACTCATGTGAATCCAAAGTAATCAGACTCTTAGCAAGTAGAATGGTGGTTCCCAGGAGCTGGAGGGTGGGGAACAAGGAGCTATTGTTCAGTAAGTATAGCGTTTCAGTTTTGCAGAATGAAAATGTGCTAGAGATCTGTTGTACAGCAACATGCCTGAAATGAACACTATACTTCAAAATGATTAAGATGATAAATTTTGTGTTCCATGCTTTCACCACAGTTAAAAAAAAATAAAACATGGGCGCCTGGGTGGTTCAGTGGGTTAAGCCTCTGCCTTCAGCTCAGGTCATGACCTGGGATCAAGGCCCACATCGGGCTCTCTGCTCAGCAGGGAGCCTGCTTCCTCCTCTCTCTCTGCCTGCGTCTGCCTACTTGTGATCTCTCTCTCTGTTGAATGAATAAATAAAGTCTTAAAAAAAATAATAAAATAAAACAAACTAACCTGTTTGATGTCAGTTCTCTGGAATTATGTAACTTAAGATGCAAATTTCTCACCTCTGAAATAAGGATAAAGACCTACCTAAAGGATTTTTGTGAGGATTAAGTGAAATAATACACAAAGCGATAGGCGATAGTTCTCTGTCCAGGGTGTGGTAGACATGAACGCAAAGTCTCTGCAATTGCTGCCCAGGGCCACCACCAATGCCACCATCATCGGAGTAGCAGAGGGGAGAGTGGATCTTCAGAAGACAGGGCAGAGCTGGGTACATGGTAGTGGGGTCTTTGCTGCAGAGCTGCAGAGCTCTGTGGAGGGGTGAGCAGGGAAAGGACCAAAGACAGGGAGACTCAGCAGCTATAGAAAGGAAAAGAAAAGACCTGAGTGGCTCAGTTGTTTAAGTGTCTGCATTCAGCTCAGGTCATGATCCCAGGGTCCTGGGGTGGGCTCCAGGGAAGGCAGCCTGCTTTTCCCTCTGCTTCTCCCCTCCTTTCCCCACTCCTTCCCGCCACCCCCCCCCAGCTCATGCACGCTCTCTCTCTCTCTCTCTCTCAAATAAATAAAATTTTCAAGAAAAAAAAGGAAAAGACAGTATTATCAATAAAATACTAATTCAACAATATTTATTGAACAATGGATTTCTCAGATACTTTTTGCTACTAGTTAGGTTACATCCATTATCTCATATGATTTCAATGACAACCCATGACTTTAGAGGTTTTGTTTTTTCACAGAATGATGATGAGAGCAAATGGCTGAAATAGGATTAGAATTTATGTTTATCTGAGTCCTGAATTACATTGGATGAGAAAAGCAATGGGAATAAACAAAGGAGTAAATCTCATAGGAGTTAAAGCTGCTTAAAGACACTGCTAATGAATGTAGTGGGTTAATCTTTGCTTATTAGACTGGTAACCCTATTTCAATAAAGCTCTTCTAAAGAACTAATTAATACTTTTGGCAATAAAGGGAAGCTGAATTTTGTGTATTTAATGCTAAATAAGTATAACAAAGATTCCTTATAAAACTTAAAAAACAAAAATGTTTTCTGTATCTGAATGCAGTGGCTGTTTCCAAATGAATATGGGATTCATTTCAGCATATTGGAACTGTGGAATGTTAAGGCCAAAAGGAACTTCAGTGAGAATTTGAATGACATCCCTATTTAAAGTTACAAAAACTAATGGCTGAGGCTGTGACCACAGCAGTTGTGTGGCAGAGATGGGAGCCTGGCTCTTCCCACCTCCTAATCCAGTGCTCCTTTAGCGTCACTTCCTCATTTCAGTTTCTCCGCAATTGCAGTGGTCACCATTTTGTCTAGAATGCCTGTGGAGACAGACTTATTAAATGTTTTCAGAGCACATAGTGTTTATGATAGATGAAGTCCATGTGTTTATGTTACGTGACAGATGGTTTCCTGGAACCTTAGCATTGGTACTGCTTCATGTAGGCATGCATTGTGTTGTGTTGTTTGTTTTGTGGCGTTTTTTGTTGTTGTTGTATTGATGTAGCCAGTTCTTTCTCTGTCACACTTGGCTAGACTTAATAACAGAGTCCCTACAAATATAAATGGTTAGTGTATGGGAGAAGAGGAATGAGATATAGACTCTTTGGTTTCCTATTCTATAAAATGAAAGGATTACATGAGATTATGTCTGAGAATCCTTTTGCCTTTAAAGACTAAGAACTAGTTATTTGGGTGGGGGGAGAAGAACTAGTTATTTTAAGAATCAACAAATTTAAGGAATTAAATCCAGTTCATTTTTGAGAACAGAGATTTGATTTGGAGAAAAGTATTTTATTTTCAGGTTTGTTTTTATGTTACAAATTAGAGAAATGACATCTGTTTCTCTAATCACATAAGGGCAGTGTGAGAACCAGTGAAAAGTATAATCGATGATACACTTTACTGAGGAAAGGTATTGTTGCTGCAGTTGATTATATCTTTTTTTTGTATTATCTGTTTTGTTGCATTTAACATGTATGGGAAAAGATAATACCTACTACACGTATTAAGTCAGTATGCAGCAATTTCTCCAGGCATTTTTGTGTGTGTCTGTTGTGTGTGTGTGTGGGGGGGGGGCGCGGCTGTATTTACCAATTTTATAAATATCTTATTTCTCTGAATTCTTGGTTCTTTTTTATTCCTTCCTTATATTTGGCAGCTATGAATTAGAAAGCCCTTCTATTTAAGTAAATTTTTGTCTTGGAGGAAATAGGAAAAGTAAAAACCTAACTTTCTCAGACAAAACATATTTTAAATACTTTTTTTTATATTTAGCCGTTTCCCCACAGATGCTGAAATACTGAAATTTCATGAAGCACTTATCTTTCAAGAGAATAAAATTTACATGTTTAGTTACTTTATTCAATATTATGTATATTTTTAAATATTTAGAGAAGAAATTTTAGCAAGGAGAAGAAAAGTTAACTTTTCCTGATCTGAGTCAAGATTAGAAGAAAAAGGGCACCTGGGTGGCTCAGTTGAGCCACTGCCTTCAGCTCAGGTCATGATCCCTGAGACCCGGGATCGAGTCCCACATCGGGCTCCCTGCTTGGCGGGAAGCCTGCTTCTCCCTCTCACTCCCCCTGCTTGTGTTCCCTCTCTGGCTATGTTTCTCTCTGTCAAATAAATAAAATCTTAATAAATAAATAGTACATATTTTTAAAAAAAGATTAGAAGAAAAAAATCCATTGAAGGCAGAAATGATAGCAGAATTCTACAAGTAGTGGCTCTTAGTTCTTTGAGTACTTGTGTAATGTATAGTCTGCAAATCGTAGTTAAGGAGTAAGTTCTTATTCCAAAGTTTAAGAAGTTTTGAATCTTCTTTGAAAGCCAAGCCTTAGAAGATTTTTGACTACTAGACATAATTGAAAGATACTTCTGAATTAAGATGATTATTGTAATATCCCCTTCTACTTGTTTAGAAATTGGAACAATTTGAAAATACTTTTCAGGACTTGTTTTTACTTTCTCACCTCCCTAAAACTATCCTTTTTAGAGAAGAAAATTGTATCTCACCTATGACAATCTAAGTATTAGAGAACCAAATTAGAAAACCAAAATGTTGGCCTTGAAAGTTAACTGTTGATTTATTTCATTTCAGAGTCAGTTGGCAAAAATAACACAGAGAAGACAGGATAGTAAACACAGTTTTGTTTTTTTTTGTTTTTTAAATAAGCTGATAAAAGTAGCTTAGGCTTACTGTCTTAGCATTACACACTTCTAAATTATAGATTTTTTTTAACGTTGCCTGAGTTAGAGCACCCATCATTGTGGCTTTAATGATATCATTTAATACTAATCCTGAACTTTCAGAGCTTTTAATAATCAGATCTAGTCCTCTTCTGGCTCTTCCCTTTACCCAGCCATTCATTTATTTAAGTACACATTTGTTTTGATTCTTAGATCTTAGTGAAACTCTGCAGTTTTGTTTCTCCGGCGGAGGAGCTGGCTCAAAAAGATGATCTCCAGCTTTTATTCAGTGCAATAACCTCTTGGTGCCCTCCCTACAACCTGCCTTGGAGGAAGAGTGCTGGCGAAGTCCTCATGACCATATCCCGTCACGGTCTTAGTGTCAATGTAGTGAAGTATATTCATGGTGAATATTTCTTTATGTTCATTTAAGATGCTCTAAGTTTCATTTTTTGAATGCTTTTTTATCTATCAGTTCTCTCAAGATTCTGTTTTAAATTAAAAATGATATTTACCAGGGGAAAAATTTTTTTTTATTTGTGAAACATTTCAAGTTAAGAAATTTTTATATGTTCCAAACAATGGATACCTACAAGAGTTGAAATAATTTCATTGTCATGTAAATGTTTAATCATAATGTAAGCTTGGTGTCATAGCCTATTCTTCCCTATTCTTCTCCTAAAAAAAAAAAAAAAAAAAGATTTTTTTGCGATAGTATAGTTTAAAGCCTTTCTGAAGATACTGCGTAAGTAGATAGGTAAGTATCTGCCCAATGGGGGTGGATTCTTTATCATGTGCATTCTGTTTAACTCCTATGTCAGTGTCAGCTACCCTTTAAAACATCTTCCTAGGGGACTGTGTAGCATCTCAAATTGTTCACTTGTATATTTTTTCCCAAAAATCTTACAAAATAATTATTAATACAGCTGTTCACTCAGTAACATCAGTCAGTCATTAAGTGGTTCTTGCCTACCTTCCCATGTTAAATCTTCTTAGCTTTTATTATGTGACATTGGGTTTCTTTAGACAAATAAATTTCATTAAGAGAATTGGAAAAAAATTCTTTTTGAGAGTTTACACTTTATTTCATGGAGCAACTAATAACAGTGAGCTATGCTTCATTCAGAACCCCATTTCTGTTCTTAAATTTGTTCAAGATTCAGGGGTCAGCCTGATGCTTGCTCTAAGCCACACTCCTCTGTGCTTTTACTAAGTTATGAGTGTTCCATGAAAAATTTGCTTTAAGTAAAAGATCAGAAGGATCCACAAGGACAAATGAGTTCTAGTTACACCCCAGTGCCCGCCCAGGTGTGTGAGAGCTTCTGTGACACACGTCACATCCACCTGGCACCTTTCCACAAGGCTCAGAACACTGGCAGCTCTGGGAAAGCTTCTGTAGGTGAGAAGTGTGCGACAGCCTGCTCAGGGGTCCAGGCTCAGTGTCACTCTGACTGGCAGACTGGACCAGGCCTGCAGATGTGCTTGCAGGTGGCTGTGAGAAAATCTTCTTGAAAAGCCTCTAATCACCAAAGTCAGTGAGAAGGTATAACTCTGCTTTAAATGAGTAATGTATAGTGCAAACATAATTTTAAAAATTTTATTTCCTAAAGTATGTCTGTATCTCATTGGTCCATATTCACTCAAATTTGAGCTTTTAAGCTAATGATTGGATTTTTCTTCTTAAACTTAGAAGATAGGTTTTTTCCCCTTATCCTTTCACTGTCCTAACATAAAAGATCAAAAATACCATTTGGCAGCAAGCTATCATTTTGTTTAATGGAAAACATCCAGGTATGATGTAAAAACTGTAATAGTGTCTACCATTTTCAACATTTCCTGTGTTACCCTTTGTTTACTACTTAGAGGCAGAGCTTCTCCAGTGTGTTTGAGTCTTATATTTACTTTTAGAACGTGTAAACATTTATCTTACGGTATTTTATAGATACACTAAAATTTAATATTTCATTAAACACTGGTTTAAGAATAAAAATGTTCTTAAGCAATTGGTATAAATAATACATATTGATTTAATTCTTAATTTTTGCAGAAAAAGAATGTTTATCTACGTGTATTCAGAATATGCAGCAATCAGATGACCTGTCTCCCCTAGAAATTGTTGAAATGTTTGCTGGGCTTTCTTGTTTCCTCAAAGATTCAAGTGATGTTTCCCAAACTCTTTTGGATGATTTTCGGATATGGCAAGGGTATAACTTCCTTTGTGATCTCTTGCTTAGGTAAGACCCCACAATTTAAGAATATATTTTAAATGTCTATTCAGTCTTTTTCTTCAGTGGAAACAGCATGGTTTGGGACTATGAAAAAAAAGGAATTGGTCACTTATTCAACGTATACTTTATCCCTTTGGCTTTATCACTTCTTTTTATTCCTATCTGCCAGTAGAGTATAAAAAGTGAATTTAAGCTTACAAATGCAGGCTACAAACGTGGTGGAGTACATGTTTAGGTGTGGAAGTAAATCTATTCTTCAGTCGCTGAGGTAGAAGAGCTTTATAGATGATTTAATTAACATCTTCCTAAAGTGTAAACTCTTCATGCTTAATTATATTTTTGGGATTTCTTACTCTATTAGTGGTTTATTAATGTACTTAAGAACAAAAATTACATATATTGAATGAGACCTTACAAATGTATATGTAAAACAAAACGTTTCACAAGCCCCCTTTTCCATCCCAGATGTTTCATGCATATCCTGGGGAAATGGCTGGTTGCAAATTTATTAGGAAGAAAATACTCATGTGTCACTACTTGTTCCTGGTCAATTACTTATTTTTAAATCATTTAATCTGTTGTAAACCAGCACTGTTTTGTAAACTCCTTATTTCTAACACCAGTTTAACCTGCTTGGCATTACTACTAAGTGACTCCCAGAGTACAGTTTTGCATATATATCTTAATTTACAGAGGAGGACATAAAAGTTGCTGAGGTAAGCATTTCACATTACTGTGTGTGGGGTGTTAATTGGTGCACTCCTTTGAGCATGCAGATTGATCAGATACCATCAAGAACCTCAAAAATGTTGGTACTGTTTGACATAATAATCTCACTTATGTTATTAATCCTAAAAATATAATCCTAAATGTAGACAAAATTAATGTTCCTATATTCTGATTCCTATTGGCTGTCCCACTTCCCTTTCCCCAAATCTGTGGTTGGCTCTCCATGACCATTGATAGAGTATCTATAGGGAGTTTATATTTAAAAGGAGAAGCATTTGTATTAACACAGGCAAATGGAAAAAACAGGTTATAAAATTCTGTATATGGTATAAAAATAACTTAAGACCAAACTTTTTATAATAAAAAAGAGTAAGTTTATAAACCATTTCAGAATATTAAAAAGTGTCTGAGTTGTAAGGCTAAACATACTTACATACTTTTTCCTACTTTAGTGTATTCTTCCACTTTATTTTAATGAGAATAATTAGTTCTATTAGGGAGGAAGCCCCAGTAAATCTTACTCTTTGAGAGGTAGTTTTGCACCCTATTTTTGGTTCTTGATAAAGCCACAGTCAAAAGATAATTCCATAATGACTCCACATGTTCTTTTAAAGAAATATTGCTTTAAAAAATTAATACTCCTTAGAACTTTATTTCAGTGTATTCTAATGAGAGTACCTGAATTAATTGATGAGATACAGATAAAGACTTAGAACTGTTTCCAAGAAATTCATTTTTAAAAATTGGTAACAAAAAAGGTCTTTGGAAAGAAATGGTTAATAAGGTTATTGGTTGTAAACAGTGAAACTTTATAATCTTAGAGTTTTAGGAACTTAAGAGACATTTAATGTTATTCTTTTATTTTACACTTTCTACCAAAGATTAATGATCAATCTAAAATAACACTATTAAGTGCAAAATCAGCAGGTATATATGAGGTCTTAGCCTATTATAATTTTCTTTCATTATGGTGTAATGTCTTATAATAAAATTTGTAGATTTTTTTTTAAGTATGCTTTTACATAAGGAAAAATTATACAAAGAAACTTCTTGGAGTACTTTATACATTTACTTATTACTTATGGAAATTGAAAGTTTCTTTCTGCATTAAATTTGAGTGTACAACAAAAGAGAAAGAATATTTACTCATTCATACTTTCCTAGATTGGAACAAGCAAAAGAAGCAGAATCCAAAGATGCCTTGAAAGATCTGGTTAATCTGATAACTTCCCTAACAACGTACGGTGTCAATGAACTAAAACCAGCTGGTATTACCACCGGGGCACCCTTTTTATTGCCTGGATTTGCAGTACCTCAGCCTGCAGGCAAAGGTGAGTTTTTTTTTTCCTTCCTATTCTGAGCCACTCAAAGGAGTACAGACAGTAAATCATTTTGACTTTGATTGCTCTTTGTTACATATATAAAGGCGTAACAGGCTATTTTTTATGAGAGTTTATGCTTTGTTTATGGTGCAGGTTCTTGAGTGACAGCCTTACCAGGTCACATGCTTGAAAATAATATAAATGATGAAAACATTGTAACATCAGCCGATAAAATTTACATCTTAGTGTTTTATCTTAACATTCAAATAGCCTAAATAATCTAAACATGCCCTTTTTGAATGTTGGCATGCTAATGCATTTCCAGTTTATGTGGTTGGAACTTGATTCATACTGACCACCTAGCTTATCTCTCAATACGGTATAAATAGAAAACATGAGGCATAAATGCGTATATTTAAAAACTAAGCAAATATAGGTACAGAGACTTTTTTTTTGGTGAGGGAGAGAATCTTAAGCAGGCTCACCCAGCACAGAGCCCAATGAGGGGCTGGATCTCACAACACCAAGACCATGACGTGAGCTGAAATTGGATGCTTTTTCAACTGAACGACCCAGGCACCCCACAAAGACATTATATTATTTCTTTCAGATCGGGTAGTGAGTTTTATAAAGTTAGGACTTCCTAACGTTGACTTCTCATCTAGCGATCTTTTACTAAGAAAACTTGTTTAGTTAATAACATTTAGTTACATGAGCATGCAATCTAGTTTTACTGTTTAATTTTTTAACTGCATAATAATTGTTCTAAAAGAATCTGAGCCTGAAGGCCTCTCATGGTTTCTTGACTATGATTGTCACTTACTAAATATTCGATATGGTTATGATATTTGCTTGTAAAATTTAGCCAGAGAATAATCAACATGTCTGGTTAAATTTTCATAGTGTGTTATCTGCATATTTTATGACATAGAAGTCAGCATTATAAATTTATTTCTTCATTGAGAATAAATGGATTGAGAAAGTCCTAACCTTAATTTATTGGAGAAAATTATATTGAAGTCATGGCTTAGACTGGAGTTGTCAGATTTCCTGTAGTAAATTGTACCCTCAGTGTGTAGGTTACATAGAACTTTTTGAGTGAGTCTCTGTGCGTTAAGTAGAAATCCAAGCATATCTTACTGAGCAGTTTACAGTTTCACTTTATTAAATATTAAGGAAAAAATAGGAGTCTCAAAACACTTGTAATATATAGACTCTAGCTTGAGTATTCCACAATTAACTATTTCTTTGAGTTAATTTAAAAGTAGCTCAGAGCAGGCACACCTAGGTGGCTCAGTGGGTTAAGTGTCTACCTTCAGCTCAGGTCATGATTCCAGGGTCCTGGGCTCATGTCCCTCATCAGGCTCCCTGATTAGCGGGGAGCCTGTTTCTCCCTATCCCGCTCCCCCTGCTTGTGCTCTCTCTCTCTCTCTTGCTCTCTCAATAAATAAATAAAATCTTAAAAAAAAATAGCTCACAGCATACTTCCTGTTTTAAACTTTATTCTATTATTTGGTTAATCAATCGAATCATGATACCTGCGAAATAGCTAGTTACAGTAGCATAATTTTGTAAGGAGAGAATTAATGTAGCAAAATTGACCTTCCTCATATATCTTCTTCATATTGTCTTATCTGTAACAGGGGTGATAAATATATAACCTAGCATCTGCGGGGGTTATTGGGAGAATCCAGTGACATGATGTCCATGAAAGCGAGGTTAACTAGAAAGGATAGTGCCCTAAGGGTCAGAATCTGGGTGACCCTGAGTCATCAAACCTTTCTAATTATCACTTTCTTCTTCAGAAAAATTGAGGTAGAATTCTATAAAATGAATGGATCAAGCTAGTTAATTTTGAGTTTGATTTGTAAGTCAAAAAAATACCTATTTCCCATGGACTGCTTTGTTAGGGTTATTGTGCAGACTAAAGGAGAGTGCTGTGTTTTTCATAAAGAGAATATGGGATGTCTTTTTTTTCCCTCATCAAAAGTATTGAGGCATCATTTGCATATATTCAAATCTGTCCACTTTAAGTGTCGAATTTGATGAGTTTTCATAAGTGTATATGTTCGTGTAATCACCACTATAACCATGGTATGGAATATTTCCATCCTTCTAAAAATTTACTTGTGTCCCTTTGTGTTCAATCCCTGCTTCCCCACCCAGTTGCCCCAGTAACTGTTGACCTGCTTTGGCTTCACCCTGTGGTTTTACCCTTTCTAGAATTCCATAAACTCTAATAATACAGTATGTAATTTTTTGTTTCTGGCTTCTTTTACTTTTGTGATTCATCAGTGTTATTGCATGTATTTGAAGTTTGTTCTTTTGGGGGGGAGTATTTTATTATGTAGTTTTCTTACACATTGTTTACCTGTTCACCAATTGATGGGATTTATTTAACTGTCATGAATAAATCTACTTTGAACATTTATTTTGTGGGGACATATAGTTTCATTTCTTTGGGGTAAATACCAAGCATTAGAATTGCTGGGTCATATGTATATTTAACTTTATGAGAAACTGCCAGACTGTTTTCTGAAGTAGCTATCCCATTTGCACTCATGTCAGCAGCAATGTGAGAACGTTTGCATTACATCCTCAGCAACACTTGGTGGTAGTAGTCCCTCTAATTTTAGATATTCTAGTGAGTGTGCAGTAGTATCTAGTTGTTTTTAATTTGCATTTTTTGAAATGATTTCAAGCATCTTTTAATGTGTGTATTTGCCATCTGTATCTCTCTACTTTGGTTCAGATCTCTGTGCCCAGTGTTTGATAGGATTGTTCTTTTTATTGGGATTTTAAGAGTTCTTTAAATATTCTGGATAAATCTTTTATAAGATACTTATTTTTTAAAGTATGTTCTTCTGATCTTGCCTTTTTTTCTTAGTAGCATCTGTAGAATGTAAACTTTGAATTTTGACAAAGTCCAACTTACCATTTTAAAAATATTTTGCAGATTTTACCTCATATTAAAAAAATCTTACTTAACCAAATTAAGAGCTTTTGTTGAAAAGAGCTTGTACAACCATATATCTGGGATTCATTTTCAGTTCTGCTGTATTGATCAGTATGTCCATCCTTAAGGCAGTACAACAAGGTGTTGGTTACTCTGTCTTTTTTTTCCCACTATATTTTTAAAGTAAGTCCTGAAACAGAGTCATTTAAATTATCCAATTTTGTTCTTCCTTTTCAAAATTACTTTGGCTATTCTGTATCCTTTGAACTCCATATACATTTAATAGTCTTGTCAATTTTGGGGGATGAGAAAGCCTGAGACTGGGAGTTGATTGGGAGTACATCACATGTAAATCAACTTGGGGGAGAATTGACATTTTAACAGTATTAAATCTTCCAATCCATGAATATGAATATGAATATATATATATATCTTTCCATTTATTTGGTTCTTATTTTCTCTAAGCACAGTTTCACAGTGTACATTGTACAGGACTTTCAAATCTTCTGTTAACTCTATCCTTAAATATCTTATTCTTTTTAATAGTAGTATGAACAGAATTGTTTTCTTAATTACATTTCAGATTTCTTGCTGCTAGTTTCTAGATACTCAGTTGATATTTTAAAAATATTATCCATTTTTACCTATGATTTTGTTTCGTCTGATTTTTGCTTTAAATGGGTTTTTCTTTGCTCTTGTTACATTTCTTTTTAATCTAGTTTTGGATAAGAGTTGATGGACTATTGAAAAGGAATAGAGATGAGGAAAGCCAAGAGTGACAGTGGTGTGTGCAGTACTGATAGAAGCAATGATAGTCTTTGCAGATTATAACTCTTCAGAACTCTTCAGTTTGGACTATTTAGGGGTGGTACTGAGTGTATTCTGATGCATTGACACTGTTTATCTTTTTTATCAGTTGTTTGTTCAGGGTACTTTGGGGGAATATTTGCTTTGGTTTCCGGATTCCCTTTTATCATCTGGGAAAAGGAAATTACTGTTACCAAGGAATTTTTTACATATTCATTATCACATTTAAAAGAGGAAACATGAATGTACCTATCTTATATTGCTCTATACATATAGTTTACCAGCCTTATTTTTAGTGCTGATTTTAAATCAAATGGAACAGTATAGACATAAAATTTAAGGGAAAAGGTAAAGTGAGTTATTAATGAAGGTGATAAACTTATCTGTGTATGTTAATGCTTGAGAATGACTTCTATTTTTATATTTTATAGCAAAAACTTTCATAAAACTTTGCATCCTCACCAGCAGAAAGCTTTTTCTTTTTCTTTTTCATTTTTTAAAGATGTATTTACTTATTTTAGAGAGAGAACACAAGCCATTTACAGAGAGAACACAAGCCCAGGGCAGGGGGAGAAGGAGGAGGAGAGGGAGAGAATCTCAGGCAGACTCCTCGCTGAGTGTGGAGCCCAAGAAGGGGCTCAATCCCAGGACCCTGCTATCAAGACCTGAGCCAAAATCAAGAGTCAGACGCTTAACCAACTGAGCCACCCACATGCCCCTATATTTGACTTTTAATTGTGTGTATGTGCACACATTGTATTCGGTTCAGCTTTTTATGATAGACAGTTTGTTGTTGGGATTGGTTATTCATATTCCTTATCTTTTGTCAGTGACATCATTTCAAATAATGAAGATAAAACTTGAGAAATTGCAAATTTTCCCATATTACGCTAAACTCAGTTCTTTTTGATTCCTGCTTTAGAGTGAAAACTGATACATTGTCACTTAATTAGAAGATGCAAAATATTGGCTATAGTTATCTTTTAACCTTATTTGTCATCATTGGTCACTTGTAGTCAGACTTTAACAATTTCTATGTCCACCAGTCCATCTGAGCTTGGTTTTTGAATTATTACCTGCAGGTAATAAAAAGGGAAGATATCCTCAAAGAGAAAACAGACTATTAATCTGGAGCTGGAAGTAAAAATATATCTTTGGTATTTGCTACACAGAAGAAATTTATATGTTATAGATAAACAAAATTGAAATCATTTACAGACTGAAGATTTTTTAAAAATCTTTTCTTTTTTTTTTCTTTTCATTTTTAAAAAAGAATGTCCAAGCCAGGATTTCTGGGCAGTCTTTCTAACTCATTGTTTATTTTTCCTGGTTCTGTGTTTATCTTGGCACAGGTTAATGTTTTCGTCACTCTGGCAAATGCTCTATACTCTTAGTAGTTACGAACCCAGGGACAGTTTTTAGAGGCAAACACTTGTTTTCAGGTGTTTCAAATACTTTATATGTTAATTTTTTAATAATTATTATTTTTCCTAATTTGCCTCACGAGAGCCAGGTATGCAGATTTTTTTTTTCTCAGTTGGTATGTTTAAAAATCAGCTGTTAAAAAATATAGCTAGTAGTTAGCTATAAATGACTTTAACAAATATGTGTAAGGAAATTGCACTCATAGCTTGAAAACAAAATGCATTTTCAACTTAAAATTTGTGAAAGTTCTAGTGTGGTGATGATAAAAGGACACTGGAACTTAGAAAATTTTCAGGCTCCTGTTTTCCTGCTTGTGTTCTTGCTGCTTCCTGGCCTTTTACTGCTTCAGGCTGAAAGTCTTTTCATGAGAGTAACTGTTTCTATAGTCAAGGTCCATCTTAGAGATAAAAAAAAAAAAAAAAAATGAAATCCCTGCATATTTCCAAACTCAAAAGGCTGGACTTACATGATATGCTTTATTTTCTGTAAAACAATCTAGTATCTCAATATATACTATTCTTGAATTGGAATATTCATAATGATGCATTAAAAGTTTAAATAGTATTGTTTTTAATTAAATGACTGAAGTTGGATGGAGAAAAACAGGACTTTTTGTGAAAACAGGATGTATTCTTAGTAAACAGTTGATAAATGTTACAATTCATGATCTGTTTATATAGACTAGTTTGCCATGATTAAAATATCATGTAGCACTTACTTCTGCTTTCTTGTTTTCCATTTTAGGTCACAGTGTGAGAAACATCCAAGCCTTTGCAGTTCTTCAGAATGCATTTTTAAAAGCAAAAACCAGCTTTCTTGCCCAGATCATCCTTGATGCCATCACAAATATTTACATGGCTGACAATGCCAATTACTTCATCCTCGAGTCACAGCACACACTGTCACAGTTTGCAGAAAAGATTTCTAAACTCCCGGAAGTACAAAGCAAATACTTTGAGATGCTAGAGTTTGTCGTTTTTAGCTTAAATTACATCCCTTGTAAAGAACTCATTAGTGTTAGCATCCTCTTAAAATCTAGCTCTTCTTACCACTGTAGCATTATTGCAATGAAGACACTTCTTAAGTTTACACGACATGACTACATATTTAAAGATGTGTTCAGGGAGGTGGGCCTTCTGGAGGTCATGGTAAACCTTTTGCACAAATATGCTGCCCTCTTGAAGGATCCAACTCAGGCACTAAATGAACAAGGTAAAGCATTTTCCAGAATTTCACTTGTATTTGATAAAGGGGTTTGGACAGGGTATTTTGTTAACGTTTTTGCCTTTCATTTGGCTATTGATTTGAATAACTTAATAATGAGCGTTATTGTGATATCCTTGTGTATATCTCCCACAATTAACTTGTTTGTTCAACGTCTGTTAGAAAATTGGGAAGGAGCAGGGGCCTGGAAATATGTCATTGTGGTGGAAGATAATTTAAGGTAAAAATCAGTGGAAACATTTATGGCCCACAGGACTTATGTGCACTCCTTTCTGCTTCTAAGAGGGAATTAAAAAAGCTCCTAGAATCAGTTGAGATGTTTAGGTGCCTTACAATGTTTTTAATTATTGACAGCAAAAAAATAAATCTTATTAGTGATGTTATGTATGTACACGTACATTGTCATTTTGGCAGCTTAAATTTGATATTTTTCATCCTTTCTAACCTGATAAAAGCATAGAGGTATCTGGCACTTAGTATTACGTATGTTGAATGAATTAATACAGTTTGAATTGATAACACTATTCATAAGTAATGTCTTAAAATCTAACTTTCTTCTCTTACACTTAGCCTTGATTAGAGAAACCTTTGTAAGAAGAATACATTTCACTTTGTCATTTTCCCTTTTTTCCTTTTTGTAAGGTTCTGTTTTGATTCCAGTTAGCATGCAGCATACAGTGTCATACTAGTTTCAGTTGAACTGTATGGTGATCCATCGCTTCCATACATCGCCCAGCACTGGCATTTTCCTTCTTCCTATTGGTTAGACAGCTGTAAATTTCTTTTTTTCTTTTTTTTTTTTTAAAAGATTTTATTTATTTGACAGAGAGAAACATAGCCAGAGAGGGAACACAAGCAGGGGGAGTGAGAGAGGGAGAAGCAGGCTTCCCGCCGAGCAGGGAGCCCAATGTGGGACTCGATCCCGGGTCTCCGGGATCATGACCTGAGCCGAAGGCAGTCGCTTAACCAACTGAGCCACCTAGGTGCCCAGACAGCTGTAACTTTTTAGCCACACCAAAATAAAATCTGTAAACACTGATTTTGACCTTACTTTTGGTAGCTGGTGGGCACATGTATCATTTTTAAAGATTGTATTATATCATTTGTATTAGTGGTAAAAGTGAATATTACAGAAATAATTAAATTATTAAAACCAAATCAAGAAAAAAAAATGAGCTTACAACTTTTGTGATTTGAACCTTTGGTCCTTTTTCCTAGGGGACTCAAGAAATAATAGTTCAGTTGAAGACCAAAAACATCTGGCTTTGTTGGTTATGGAGACCTTGACCGTGCTGCTTCAGGGATCCAACACAAATGCAGGTGACTAGACAGGCTTCTAGCAGATGCTTCGGAGGAGTATTATCTCTGGTTTTGTCTTCTCTCATGACTCTTGCTTCTGAAATGTTCCTGTCACTTATAGGAAAAACTGTTGATTCAGTGGTGGTACCATCTTATCTAGAAATATAATACTTTTGACCTTTGTAAGTTTATTGACAAAATACATATCACTATTGTTATTATTTCACAATATGTTTTTATAGTTCATTGCTTTTTTTAATCCTATGCCTTGTTTTTAAAGTAGTCTTTTTTAAAGTAATCATTGAAGTGGTGGGTTTTCCTAAATTTACATAATACAGGCCTGTAGTCGAATGACTTTGTTTAAATACTTTCCAAAATACCTGCTTCCTCTAATGATTTTCTTAATTTTTAGTAATTCACGTTAGAGTATTATAATGTTACAACTTTAAAGAAGTATTGAAAAATGATTCTGTAGTAAAACTTACCTCTCCCAGGTAAATTGGATTCATTAAGTCCTTTATCTTTGGTGTCAACTTTTCTTCAGTCTTTTTCTGTCATTAGCAGTCCATTTGTATTTGTAAAATACCACTCTTGCTCTTCAGAAAGATCACTTGAAACCTCCCAGACAATAATATCAGTACAATTTGAGAAGAGTAAGTAATCGGGAGGTGAATTGAGATGAGTAGGCTGGGCTCACATCATACAGAGCCTTTCAGACCATGCCAAGGAACATGAATTATATTTTAGGTGTTATGAGAAGCCGCAAATGAAGGAAGGAATGAACGAACAAAAAAATGAACTAGTGAACAAATACATTGCCTATTTGCCAGAATGCAAAGGAACTCAATATTCAGCATATTTAAAGTGTGTCGTGTGTCCCAGGCACCATGCTAGGTGTTCAAGACACACAGATAATTCTTGTCCTGAAGGAATTATAACCTGATAGAAAAAGATGTAAACATGTAATTTTTTTTGTCATTACTTAGGTACAGTTTTGGCTAATTCCAAGTCAGAATTGAACAAATTTAGTAAGTTATTTAAATAATAGGTATGATGATGTTTGATGGGTATGATATTAACATTTCATCTGTGGTATAATGCATGATCTCTTTATTTCCACTAACTAGGGTTAGTTGGCTTAAATAAAAGGATAAGGATGTACTATGAAGGATTAATTTGGCAGATTATCCTTTGCTGACATGACCTAGTATTACACCAGAGGGACTGAACAATTCTGTTGGAGGAGAGTGGAGAGCTTACCCTGTGTGTCTAAAAGTCACTTAACACATCTCGCAGAGTGCCAGACATTTTCACAAAGCTCTTTTCTTAATGAAAGTCTTTCCTTGTTTAGAAAGGTATTATTTAGCTATGTGATCTGGGTCACTCAGACAGTGCTTTGCTCATAGTAAGTGTTCAGAAAATATTAGCCATGGTGATTATGTAATGGGCACTAACTGGTCTCCTGGAAGTAAGTACACATGGTCTTCCTTGTGCTAAATCTCAGCACATGACTTCCATTCATTTCAGGGCCATGTGATTCTTACAAAGTTTGCAAAAAGAAAGTCATTAAATAGAGAGGACAGTGGCCACTACAGTAAAATATATGGACATCTCTTCACTCAGGAAATATTTACTGAAATACAGACTAGAAGGAAATCCCAAATTTAATGGGGGACCAAACATCGAAATAATACTAAAATGTTTGATGTAAACGACTATAATAGTGGCATGTACAAGGTACTCTAAAAACTTAAAGCTTTGGGGCACCTGGATGGCTCAGTTGTTAAGCATCTGCCTTCAACTCAGGTGAGGATCCCAAAGTTCCTGGATCGAGCTCCACATTGGACTCCCTGCTTGGCAGGGCCTGCTTCTCCCTCTCTCACTCCCCTCTCACTCCCCTTGCTTGTGTTCCCTCTCTAGCTGTGTTTCTCTGTCAAATAAATAAATAAAATCTTTAAAAAAAAAACAAAACAAAAAATGGAACTTAAAGCTTTGTAGCTTTAAGGTATCACTTATGTAGGGTATCACTGTCATCTGCCCTGTCATCTGCTGGCTGGGTGACCTTGGCTGTGTCACCCAGAATCTGTATGTCTCATTTCCTCATCTGTACAGGAGGGGATGAAGATTAAATAAAGCAGTCTACGAAAGGCTTTGGAGTGGTACAGTGACTGATGCTTTTTCTTATAGAATTTGCCCTTTTTTAGGTTCATGTGTTCTACTTCACCAAAAAGTTTGGTTCCTTGCAATTTTCTCATTAAGGAATAATTAATTCCACTCCTTGCAAATACTTGGGATGCCTTGTTCAGTTTAAATCTCGTTTATTCGGGCTGTTGTTCATCTGAAAACTTTTTACATAATTTGATTTCCAGTATTATTCAACTTAAACCTTTTGTATAAAGTATTGAGTCTCTTTTGTGTCTACCTATGAAATTTCTGAAAGTTCTAGATTTGGAGACTTGCTTCTTTGCTGACCTCCCATAGTGCAGTTGTCATTTAAAAGGTGAAATGGCTGGGTGGGTTTTATTTGCATTCTTTGGAGTTACTCTTCCTACAAAAAGGTCAAATTTTAATCCATCTCACTTGTTTTAGAAGGTTTTAAGTTAGCCCATGTTGTTGTTCTTTCTCTGTCAAGGAATTTTCCGAGAATTTGGAGGTGCGAGATGTGCACATAATATAGTGAAGTACGCACAGTGCCGGCAGCATGCCCTGATGATCATCCAGCAGCTGGTGCTCTCTCCAAACGGGGAGGACGACATGGGCACTCTCCTGGGCTTAATGCATTCAGCCCCACCTACAGAACTGCAGTTGAAGACTGATATTTTAAGGGTAAATTTAATAAGCATGTTGTTACTGCTCTTACTTAGAATAAGAACTTTTTATTCTTTACACTATAGTATATTTCATCCTGTCTTGATTGAGTATATTAACAATTTTGAATATGCATTTTGTTTTAAAATACAGTCTGACCACAACTTATCTCACAGACAAGAAGGAAATCTACAAGCATATCAATATTGGGGAATATTTGTAAATTTGATGGGATTGTTCAGAAAAAACAGGTGCCTTCCAAAGGTGTTAAAATTGCCAGCTTTTTAAACATGCATTTTCCTTCTTTCTTGGTACCTTCTTAAGTAGATTTGTAAAACAATGATAGTTAAAGCCAACAGGAGGTATTGTAATATTAAGGCAGTGTTGTTCTGGTGAATGGTCATAACTGACTCTTCAGACTGGCGGAGGGCAGGAGAGAGGTCCCCATGTGTTGTACTTACTGATTTCCATGGTGTAAATGCTGCCACTATGACCTGTTTCAGGCCGCTAATATGTTACTGGATGTGGCTTAGGAAGAGATGGACGATGGCACCCTGTTATGTAGGGTCTGAAGAGTACAGGCATTAGTAAAATACAGAAAGTAACTGGGAAGTGATGAGCTTTGAGTATTTACTATGTTTTTAAAATGATTTATTTAGTTGTAAATTTATAGAACTTAATTTTTAGTCATGCCTGTGTTTTAACAAGGCACATAAAATTCCGAAAATGTAACAGTTGGCTGTCCCGAGCCAGTATGAGCTGGCTCCAGCACTGCACTGCTTTGAGAGCATGAAAGAGTGTGGGGAGGCAGCAAGGAGGATTTGGAACCTTGATTTTACTTTCCATTTTTGCTGCATTCAGAACTGCTTCTTGGTGTCTCTGTTCAGCTGACATAACCACAGACCTGTGTAATTTAATTTGTGATTATTTGTGTAGAAACCCAAATTCCGTATGCAGTATTTTATAATTCTCCCAATGCACAAATCTGAATTGTGTGCATTATGTTTGTGTAAATTATGTAGCTAATGCATAGCTCTTGGGGATACCTGGCTGGCTCATTCGGTTACGTGTCTGCCTTCGGTTCAGGTCATGATCCCGGGGTCCTGGGATCGAGTCCTTCATTGGGCTCTTTTGCTCAGCAGGGAGCCTGCCTCTCCCTCTGCCTGCTGTTCCCCCTGCTTGTGTTCTCTCTCTGACAAATAAATAAAATATCATATATATATATATATATATACACATATATATATCAAATGATTTTGTCTAATTAACCATCACCATTGCATTGTAACTTTGGCATCTGCTACTCATCATTAATTATTGATTGAAACAGCATATTCAATTATTCACAGTATTGGAAAGTTTTCAGATACTGAGATGATGCAACGATGTCAGAGTTCCAGGAGAGTGCCAGTTGGGAGGTAGTAGGAGGGTAATTTAACCAGAACTATGTAATATAGATGATTGGACTCAGTGTTGATAAGCACTGTTTTCCTAACTCTTATCCTAATTCCAACCTGCAGTATGGTTTTCTGCATATCTGACTCTGAATTCACCCTTCCTCCTATATAAAATAATGCTTGTCCTGTTTTCCACAGTGTGTTTTTGAAGACACTGTGGTCATGGGCTTTTGTCATGCACTTTGCTAACAGTTTTACTTATACTTCCTGTGGAGAAAGTTAACATATTGCCTCAATTTTACATGAGCGAAAACTCAGACACAGAGCAGTTCAGTAGCTGACCATGGTCAAACATTTTGTGACACTGGAATCAGAATTTCAACCTAAGCATTCTGACTCAAGCTCTTGCATTTAATTTCCAGGCTAGATGATAAAATGTTTAAAAAGGGGGAAAAAACGGGGCGCCTGGGTGGCTCAGTTGGTTAAGCAACTGCCTTCGGCTCAGGTCATGATCTGGAGTCCTGGGATCAACCCGACATCGGGCTCCCTGCTAGACAGGAAGCCTGCTTCTCCCTCTCTCTCTCGCCCTGCTTGTGTTCCCTCTCTGGCTCTGTTTCTCTCTGTCAAATAAATAAAATCTTTAAAAAAAAAATAAAAGGGAGGGGGAGGGGCGCCTGGGTGGCTCAGTTGGTTGAATGACTGCCTTCTGCCCAGGTCATGATCCTGGAGACCCGGGATCGAGTCCCACATCGGGCTCCCTGCTCGGCGGGAAGCCTGCTTCTCCCTCTCTCACTCCCCCTACTTGTGTTCCCTCTCTTGCTGTGTTTCTCTCTGTCAAATAAATAAATAAAATCTTTTAAAAAAGGGGGGGGTAGTTGATATTGCAAGTATAAATACAGTTCACTAAATTTGATAAGATAAGGAAACTGCATGGTCAAATTCCTGGTAAAATGGAAATTTTTTGGCAAAATAATGAAGGAATACATTGTATTTTAGATTTTGTATATATCTACAGATTGCATATCTTCTGTTTTTTAAAATAATTAAGGCATTGGTACATATAATATCTTAATTTCTGAAGAGTGATTGTATTTCAGAAGGGTAATAATATATATTAATATTTAGCCTTTCCCTTCAAATACCATTAGAAATATGAGCTATTTTAAAAGGATGACCTTTTTAAATGTAATGATTGGGAACATTATAAGCAGTGTCTTAAGTAATATCAGATACCCATGGTGTTCAGTGGCTGAAACAGGGAAAATGAGCCCAGGTGTCAGCAGATTTCAGATTGCCATTGGGCCCCTAGTGTCATGGTTAAGTGCTTGAGTTGGGGCATCATTGATCATTGTGCTTGGGTTTATATCCTCCCATTGCCATTGTGTAAGCTGTACAATCTTAGGCATGTTAATTAAGCACACTGAACCACATTTAACCATGTATGAAGTGGGGACAATAATGGCACGTAACACGTAGGATTCAGGAGAGTCTTACATATGCTAATACACAAAGAAGTGCCGTATACATAGCGCATAAAATTTTATAATGTGTGATTTTTAATAGTAAACTAAGTTAAAAGTATGACAGTTCAGAAAATAATAGTTCTAAAAGATTGTTTTACTTGTTTCCTTCAGGTTTTATTTCATAGTACTTACAGCTATTGGGCCAGAGCACACTTTTGCATCAGACTCTAATTCACTTTGCAAAGGGGAATGAATGTCTGATAAGTCGCCTGAAGTTGCTCCTCTTTCCAAAACATCACACTATGGTCACTTTATATGAATTGGAATACTTCAGGTCTTGGCTGCCCTGACTTCTTATCTTTTCTAGAATAAATCAGTTTGTATACATACACAGTCATAAGTGTTCATGATTTTGTAAAATTATACTAGAACATGTATTTTACTTACTTAATACAATTACTTTGTAAAAACCACTGAGTTTATTGATGTCATTATCCAGTTAGTTCCTCGGCAGGAAGCCTGCTTCTCCCTCTCTCATTCCCCCTGTTTGTGTTCCCTCTTTGGCTGTGTTTCTCTCTGTCAAATAAATAAAATCTTAAAAAAAAAAAAAAAAAGAAAGTGGTCAATTCTTTCCCGTGTGGCTGTCCGTATTTCCCAACACCATTTGTTCTTGTCTCCTTTGGCATAGATGAATTGACCATATAAGCGTGGGTTTATTTCTGGACTCTCTGTTCCATTGATCCATATGTCTATTTTTATGTAATATGTCATTTTTTAATTAGTAAAATATTTGATATGCTTCATAGGGCTGCTTAATGGGAAAATGACAAAAACATTCCTATCAGATATTCATAGAAATGATATTCCCCTCGACGTTCATGTATTTTGTTTTAATTTTAATTATAAGGGAAACCCTTTGTTTATTTTTCTCATCCCCTGTAGGCCCTCCTATCAGTCCTCCGAGAAAGCCATCGTTCAAGAACAGTTTTCAGGAAAGTTGGAGGATTTGTGTATATTACATCCTTGCTTGTTGCTATGGAAAGGTCTTTGAGCTCACCACCCAAGAATGGCTGGGAGAAAGTGAACCAGAGTCAAGTGTTTGAACTTCTCCACACTGTGTTCTGCACATTGACGGCAGCAATGCGCTATGAACCAGCCAACTCTCACTTCTTCAAGACAGAGATTCAGTATGAGAAGTTGGCAGATGCCGTTCGATTTCTTGGCTGCTTCTCAGACCTAAGAAAAATAAGCCCCATGAATGTCTTCCCCTCAAACACACAGCCATTTCAAAGACTTTTGGAGGAAGATGTAATCTCGATGGACACAGTGTCACCCACTTTACGGCACTGCAGTAAACTCTTTATTTATCTCTACAAAGTAGCCACAGATTCCTTTGACAGGTATGGCTTCGCTCTGAATTACAGGGTGTGCTGTGTTTAACTTCCAGTGTTAAGGCTTGAATTATGACTTAACCTGAAAGAAAATGGCAATGAGTCTTTTCTCTTATTTGCTTATCTATCCCTTTGCGAATTTTACTGTTGCTCTGATGTTAAGGTATTCGGTGTGAATATTTGTGTATTATTTGTAAATCTAGGGTCAGTTAGCTCTTGAGGCACTTGATAGAAGTTTGTATAAAGTTTAATGGTCGTGGTTACCATTCTCTTTTTCCTCTGTTCTCAACATTAGGTACATCAAGACTTATTGATATTAGTTATCAATAGAACATGGTTATGATTATGATTAATTTGCCCCAAGCATTATCACTTTTAAAAGTTGCCATAGTCTTATTTCATAGAATAACCGGATTTTTTCTGTATGGCCCCCGTAAGTTAAGCAAGTAACTATTTGAATAGAGCTTCCAATAGGTTTTTTTATCGTTCACCATGAAGTATCTACTGAAATGTTTCTTGCTTCTTGACCATATTTCTCAGACCTTACTATTTAGATAAGAAAACACAAGTAATGTAAGAAAAATTGTTTTCCCATTTTTAACATCTTGAAAATAAAAATGCATATGTTTGTTAAAAGAAACAGTAGAGTGTAGTATTCAAGGAACAAGCTGTTTGAAGTTGCAATTTTTATATTTAGATTCAACCTCTTCTCCCTTTTCTACTTATCCTAGTTAGTCTGCTTCATTTTTAGTTTTCTTTGTCAAAAACAGGGCTTACGGCACTGTGTTTAACAAACGTGTTAAGTGTTAACATTAATAGATAAGCATCTGCCTTAAGCATGCTTTCCTGTTTCCCTCAGTGCATGTGTTGTAGTCTTGTTTCTTGTTCCTGCGGAGTGTGGAGGATGTTCCTTATTACACTTTTACTGGTATTTCTTGTGAAACTAACCAACTGCCAACCTGGTGTTCTCTTCTAACCTCTCTAAACCGCCCTGTTTTGTTGTCTGTAGTCGTGCAGAACAGATCCCTCCTTGCCTGACAAGTGAGTCTTCTCTCCCCTCTCCTTGGGGTACACCAGCTTTGTCCAGGAAAAGGTACTGATCTTATAACACAAGTTGATAATTATTTGTGTGGGGTTTGTTGTTGTTGTTTTTTTTTTTTTTTTTTGTCTGTGCTTAATTATATGTTAATGTGGCGATCGTGCTTTGTACAAAAATTTTTTGGCTTTCTATTTGATTTTTTTTTTAGGTCTTAAATCATCAGCTTCTAAGTATATTTATAAGCATAAACTACGTTAATGCTATGAGGATATGAGGGACGTTTAGAATGTAGTCATCTGATTCTATTATTTAGAGTAAAGTTTACATTTTTTGCTTTTACTCCAAAATGCACATCACAGAGCTGGAAAGGAGCTGCGTATTTTCTTAGATTCAACCAGTTGAAATGTGATGCTGTTGTGGAGGCTTGTGTGGCCAACCTTTGAAAAAAATGAGTAAAAAAAGTTACCGACCTCTTGTTTTCATTGGTTCTGTGTACATCTCTTTTTAAACTCATCTAGACTACCTTATAAATAAAGCTTATGACTATAAAGAACCAGCAGTTGGCTGACTGAGTTAAGATCCATTGAAGATGTACTTAAAATGAGCATAGCCTGTAGAATGGGGACCAGTACCCTTCCTTCCCCAGTTTTTGTCATAACCAAGTACAAGTTCCTTAGTCTTATATTAATATATTCTTCCATTGTGGCTTTCTAAAAATTAATCATGAGGTTCAGTTGTCGTTAATTAATTTTATTTCTGTTCAGATTTTGAAATTTGAATATTAGTGGAATTATTGTATTAAAACTATTTGTTACAGGTCCTGTATTTCAATATATTACAATAGCAATATTCATTAGATGGGTGGACTTTATATTTTCTTTTTTCTCTTATTTTTACGCTAGGACTTAGAGCTTATTTTCTGACAATAAATCATGGAATAGTTCAGCCTAGTCTTAAATGAATTTACTGTTGTTCAGTATATTTGTATTTTAAAACTATTTTGTTTTTGTTTTTCTATGAGCAGTTTTTAATATAAGAAACCATAAAATCATTTGAATTGAAGTAGTGTGTTTTTCTGTTACTAAAATGAATGCAGTAAAAGGTATTCTTTGTGTTTGAGGATTCACATGTGCTCACTATCTCACATATTGGATGTTAGAAAAATAGTTTTAATTACTAAATAGTTCTAACTATTGAAAGTCATATTTATGATTCCATAAATTGTGTAGGTATAAAAATTGCTGTGTGTAAAAACAGTTAACCACTTTTAAGTATTAAATGAAAAGTATAAAATACTTGCAGTAGAAATTCACAGATTAAGGGAACACATGGAAAAAAATCCATCAGAACTTATTATTTATTTAAATGATAATTTGACAAAGGGGAAATTTTATTCCATCTCGGAGAGTTATTTAAGGGCTTAGATCAAAAACATTTTGTCATCATTTGCATCACAGCTACACGGAAGGATGCCCTATCTTTGACTTCAGGGGAAATGGTCACTGACTCAACAGTCCTGGCTGAGTGAATCTTTTCTGTGGGAATTCCAGTTAGGCTTTCAGGTTGGTTTTACCCCAAGGAGGTTCCCAGTACTGTTCATAATAATGTCAGCGTTGACATTTTCAGGTTGCCATTCTGGTCACGTTACATACATTTTGCTCAGTGATAAGAATCATAAGCTAATAAAATAAACAGTGTCTTTATTTTCAAATGCAAATATGTTAACTATTGAAATTGGAATAGATCTAGGACATCTCAACAAATTACTTCAGCCCCCTTGTGGCAAAATGTGTTTTTGTTGGCATAAGAAACCAACACTGTGTTCGTTTTTACAGCTTGTGGAGTCTTCAGACACAAGCAAGTTTTGAGTTTGTGATGCTTGTCTGGCACATAAAATCCTGGAGATTCTTCTCTATTTTAAGAACTGGGGACAAAAATCTAGGAAACCTTATATTTGAGAAACTAAAACTCAATACTTTTCACTATTTTGAAATTACAACTGAACAATATTTAATCAGAGCTAGCAGAAGTAAAAACAAAATACAGAATAAAAGCCGAGCCTCTCTAGGATATATCTGCAGGGAGGAAACGATGGCGAGTAGTAGTTACGATTCAAGCATGGTATCTGTCATCAGTGCCTGTTCACACTTGATAGAAATTAAGACAAAGCATATTCAGAATTTAAATATTCAAGGATATGTTCCCCCACAGAAATACGGAGGTCTTAAATGTATATGAAAATTTAGATTAAAATATTAAGTAGCCATTTCTCTAAGCTTTAAAGTAACTGCAACATGAAAGTTAAATTTCGAAATGTTATCTTGTGTTTGTAAATGATTAGGTGTTGCTTGGAGTTATTCATTTAATAGGTTTACTGATCTCTAAATTTAAAAAAATGATAATACCTGCAGTGATACCTAAGTGACTTAGTAAATATTAATAGTATTATATAATGCCTGTTAAAATAGACCTAATTTTAGTTAATAAATACCATGTTTTAGATTTCTGCAAAAATTGTTTTTGCAAAGTTTTTCCAGTTTGAGAAGAATTAATGTAATTTTTATATCAATATTATTATCTTATGGAAGAATAAAAGGTTTACTACTATTATAGCTGTATATTAATTATTAAAGAGTTTGGTTTCTGAAGACATAAGACTCCTTCCCGTGTATGTCCATAATTTAAGTTCAGTTTGTATTAAATCTGGAAACTCAAATAATTTTGGAAGGCCTGTGACTAAAATATACAAGTAGAATTGGGTTTTTCTCCAAATTGAGTTATTTTTATGTGTAAAAAAACAGTTCTTATGAAATTTCTTAATGGTTAAGAATTCCTATTACACTATAATCTTTTTTTCTAGTTGGGTCAAAATATTTCATAGAATAAAAGCAACATAGAAAGAGGATACCTATTGATAATAAGCATTTAGAAATCTATTAGAGTAAATTTAGAAATTAATTATTTCTGAACAAAACCAGCAAAAAACCAAAACAAAACAAAACAAAAAACCCAGAGTTGGGGAAAATGAGTAGGTGGAGGACATGGTGACTTTAAATAAACTGGAAGAGCCCACGTGCTTTTTATATAAGTGAAGCTGAATACTTTCCTAGAATCTCTGTTAAAAAGGGAATGGTACTTAAAAAAAAAAAAAAAAAAAAAAGGCCCAGCCAAATCTTTGCTACAGAATCACTGACTTAAAGCATCTGTTTCCCAAGCTGCTCTTGTGCCAGAGAGCTGAAACCACACTGCTCTCAGAGACAGAGCTCAGCATTAGGCAAATTATGTAGAAACCAATTCATCAGAACAAAGAGCTCCCATAGGCTGAAGCCACGAGCATCTGTTCTGTAGTGCCAGGACAAAAAATGTGCAAAACTCATGAATTGTAGAAGGATAGTATGAAATAGAAAGTGGAGATCATTGATGAGAAGAAATATGCTGTGTTCAGGATATAGCAAGGCTTTCTCCTCATAGAAGCTTATTATGTAAAATATGCCTTGTATGTTTTTACAGAATTATGACGAGTGTTTTCAGCAGTAAGTGGGTAATGCAAAAGAATGTGACTGTAGTTCCATATAAGCTAAAGGAAAACTTTGGTGATGCTTAACACTATTTCTTGTCAATTAGCCAAGATTCTTAGCCAACCCTGACTGGATTGACCCAGTTAGAGAATACGCTACTTAGATTTTGTTAGTCCCTGACTATGTTACACATCGCTTAAGGAAACGTTACTGACACATAGGTAATTTCAAAAGAAAATTTTACCGAGGGGCACCTGGATGGCTCACTTGGTTAAGTGTCTGACTATTGATTTCAGCTCAGGTCATGATCCCAGGGGTTGTGGGATTGAGCCCTGTGTCTGGCCTGCACTGGGCATGGAAGCTGCTTGAGATTCTCTCCCTCTGTCCCTCCATCCAATACTCTTTAAACAAAGGGAGGGAAGGAGGAAGGAAAGAAGGAAAGAAGGAGAAAAGAAAGAAAGAAAAAAATCTCACCCATGGAGAGATTTGATTTAATTTATATCCTTATTATATTATATCAGAACTTTTATCTTACCTAAAGTTTTGAATCACTATGATTTCACGTGTTTGCTGCATCTTCTGGTACAGGTGTCATTTTTTTCCTTCCAGTTTTATTGAGATATAATTGGCATACAACATTGTATAAGTTAAATTATACAGCATAATGATTTGTCTTCTATATGTTGTAAAATGATTACCATAATAAGTTTAGTTAGCATCCATGATCTTATTGCACCTGGGTGGCTCAGTCAGTTAATCATCTGACTCTTGATTTTTGCTCAGGTCATGAGGTCAGGATTATGGGATCAGGCCTGCATATCTGCTCAGCAGAGTCTGCTTGAGATTCTCTCTCTCTCTCTCTCTCTCTCTCTCTCACTCTCTCTCTCTCTCTCTCTCTCTCCCTCTCCCTCCCCTTTTGCCCCTCCCCCTTATTTGCTTTCACGTGTACTGTCTCTCTTTCAAAAAAACAAAAAAGAGAAAATCCATGGGGCACCTGGGTGACTCATCTAGTTAATAAGCATCTGTCTTTGGCTCAGGTTATGATCCCAGGAAGGACCTTGGGATCAAGTCCCGCTTTGGGCTCTTTGCTCAGTGGGGAACCTGCTTCTCCCTCTGCCTGCCACTCCCCCTGATTGTGTGCTCTCTCTCTATCTCTCACAGATAAATAAAATCTTTTCTCAAAAAATCTATTTTAAAAATCCATAATTTGATACAGATACAAGAAAAAAAATGTTTTCCTTGTGATGAGAACTCTTAGGATCTACTGTCTTAGCAGCTTTCAGATATACCAGAGAGCAGTGTTAACTTAAGTCATCTTATGCCCTTCTTAAATGAAACAATCCAGGTAACAAATGGTAAAGACCTATCAGAACCTAGAAGAATTAATAATTAAATTGTTTATATATGACTCGCTAAGAATTGGTAGTATATTGCTCTTTTATATCCGAGCCCTAAAGTGTTTGTAACCCAGCCTTGAATTATAAAGATTTTTGCTTGTCAGTGAATAGAAGTAACAAAAGATGAAGAAATAGAACGGAGAATTTGATTGGAATTTGCTGCTAAGTTACCCTTCTTTCTTTTTTGCAGGCATGCATATCATTCTGTTTCAACTCCCCCTGTTTACCCTCCTAAAAATGTCGCCGACCTAAAACTACATGTGGCAACGACATCTCCCCCAAATTCTGATGCTGTCATCATCCATCCTGGAGCCATGCTTGCTATGCTGGACCTGCTGGCCTCCGTTGGGTCAGTGACACAGCCAGAAGTAAGCTTGGACATGTTTGCTTCTCTCCATCTTTCCTGAGTGAAAGGCTATGAATATGACTGTGTAATCAAGGAAGACAGACTGATAGGGAGCCTTCTGTATCACAGGCTAATGTAGAAAAGGAAAAAATGGGATTTTTTTTAATTTGGGTCTTAACTTTCTTAATGAGATAGATAATGTATGTTTTAGAATATAGTTCATTTGTCACAAATGCAGCCAGGAGGTACTAAAATAATCCTCCTTATAAATGCTGCTCAGCAGTAGAAATTAATAAGTAGTACAGAAAGAAAAATGACAGAAGAGACCACTTTGAGACTATTTATCTGTTCTGACTTGTAGCACTCAAGAGTTTGGGTATATTAGAACTTTGATGACTAATTTGTTAAAATGGTGTATGGCCTCTAAGGCCTAAAGGTTCACAAATGCAAGTGATAAGCTTTCCTTTAAACTGGGTCTTTACCCATCATGTAAAAGACCTTCTATTCACTATTTCTACAAAAATTAAAATACTGTTGGTTATATAGTCATTCAATACAGAAAACAGGAAAGAGTGGAGTCCAGCTGGGTATGCTTCCAGCAAAATGAGGGCAGGAAATGTTTTCCTAACTCAGGAAATGTTTGCCTAACTTTTGGAGTTGCTGTGTCACTCCCAGTCAGCTTCTGAACTCCTCTGAAGGTAATCTGAAACGTGCAGAGACCTCCTCTTATACGGTGTGCTTCCCAGGGGGAGAACAATCACCTTTCTTACTAGGAATGCCCTGGTGGCATGGATTTCTTTACCTTTAGCATGCCCTGGACCTTCAGCTCGCTGTGGCAACGATTTTGCAATCCCTGGTGCACACGGAGAGAAACCAGCAGGTCATGTGTGAAGCAGGTCTCCACGCCCGGCTGCTGCAGCGATGCAGTGCGGCGCTTGCTGACGAGGAGCACTCACTGCACCCTCCTCTGCAGCGCATGTTTGAGCGGCTAGCCTCCCAGGCGCTGGAGCCCATGGTGCTGAGGTCAGTGTGTTCTCTTCTCCGCACTTGAATGAGCCCCAGTTAGTAATGGCAGTTCCTTGAGTCTTCAGAGTCAGGAGTTCCTGCCTTAATGGACCTATATTCAAGTATCTGTGGGCAAAACCAATGTAACAAATGGCATGTCAGTCTTAGGTAAGTCTAGTCACTAGAAAATGGAGGATGTTTCTGTCCATGGGTTATTCCTTCTGCTCGAATTCAGCAATCCTTTAAAAATAAAGTCATGTTTCTATGACTTGTATTTACTTTATATATGAGAATTTGTTATACATCAGAACTCTTAAGAAATACTTTTTAAATGTTTTTATTTTAAAATATTTACAGATTTAGAGGAAGTTGTTAAGGCAGATTAGAGAGGTTCTGCATCCCCTTCACCCAGTTTCTTCCAGTGGTTACATCTTATGTAACTATAATACAGCCTGAAAACTAAGAAGCTGACATTGCTACAATATATCCTTGTGTGCTGTGTTTCTCTGTTATTTACCACACATGTACATTTTTGCACCCACTCCACAATCCAGTGTCACAGAGATCCCCTTAGTGCTGCTACTCCTCTATTGTCCCATTCACTCCCCTAGCCCCCACCATTTCTACCCCCTGGAAACCACAAATCTCATCTCCAGCTTCATAATTTTGTCACTTTGAGAATGTTATATAAAAGAAATCATATAGTATGTGACCTTTGGAGATTGACTTGTTTCACTTCTGCTTTGGAGATGCATCCAAATTATATTTCAGTAGGTTTTTTTGAATGCTGAGTAGTATTCTGTGGTATGAATATACCTTCTACAGTTTAACCATTCAAGAGATATATATATATATATTTAAATGTTGGTAATGCAAGATAAATAGTCCTCTGTGTTTTAGAGATAAAACCTTTTATTTTTTTTAAAGGTTTATTTATTTATTTTACAGGGAGATTGAGAGAGAGAGCATGCTCAGAGGGAGGGGCAGAGAAAGAGGAAGAGAGAGAATCTCCAGCAGACTCTCCACTGAGCTCAGAGCCTGACATGGGGCTCGATCCCACAACCCTGCGATCATCACCTGAACTGAAACCATGAGTCAGCCACTTAACCCACTGAGTCACCTAGGGATCAGCCCTTTCTCCTTGAGGGGCACCTGGGTGGCATCAGACTTTGACTTTGGCTCAGGTTCTGGTCTCAGGGTTGTGAGATCGAGCCCTGCCTTCATCAGGCTCCACACTGGACATGGAACCTGCTTCAGATGTGCTCCCTTTCTCTGCCCCTCCACTTTCCCCCTCTCCCTCTCTTTAATTAATAAATAAATATATTTATTTAAACATAAATCTATACTTATTTACATATAAAGTTATTTTTATAATATAAAATATTTAAATTATAAATAAATTCTTTAAATATAAATATAAAAGATACTTTTTTCCTTGAAATTACCTTCTCAAACAGATTTAATGTATAAGTCATCTTGTCTCTCCTTACCAAAAAGTACACTCCTATGTCTCATCACTTTTCCGCTGAAGTACTCCTTTTTTATATAGCTTTTAAGAACTTTCTTAAAAATGATTGGCCTTTATTTGTGGTTTATATTTTTTAACTGGCTCCAAACAATGGTGGATTAAGAATAAACCATGCCATAAACGTTAAACAGCATTGTATCAGGTAGTGTGTACTAGGCCTTGACAGTAGCAAGATGAATGAGACTGTCCCTATTCACTCTGTCCATCCTGGATATATTCAGAGACCTGAAATATTTCAAATAACATATAGATTTTCTCCTGATCATTTTTGGTAATCTGTTGCTTCAAAAGTAGAGAGAGTGAATGAGACAGAGAGATTTCTCATACTTAATACTAGTGTTTTACTAAATAATTTATAATACTTAAGTAAACAGTAAGCAATGCAGACCACCCATTTGCATGTGCTCAGTTTTCACAATGAATGAGTGATTTTTCAGAACAAAATTTCTCATGATAGTGCAGACCCCGGAGCTGTTGATGAACTGTAGGCTGTAAGGTTATAAACTAATCGTATGTTGTACTCCACATGAAAAACTGGCAAACGGTACCTAAAATAATTTTTTTTCTGCTGTAGGGAGTTGAAAATTCAGAGTTATTTTTTTTTCCTTTTACGTGATGACATAAATGACTGGATAGGAAGGACTCCTATTTGTGTAACTCCTAGACAATTCAGTACATTTTTGTACCTCACATTTTAAGAGAACATGATCCCCAAATATCATTTTTTAGCCCCTTCTCTATATTCTGCGCTCTTTTCATAGCTAGGTAATGCAAGTGTAAAATTAACATTGTATATTATAATAACTGTTTGGATTGCTTTTGTATCTTTAAGGAGTCTGTTACAATTCATGAGACCCCATATTTTCTGTTTGAATTCCATAATGTTCCCAGTCAAGGAATAACTGCTTTATCTCTTCTTCAGGGAGTTTTTACGTTTGGCAAGTCCATTAAATTGTGGTGCCTGGGACAAAAAACTGCTAAAACAATATAGGGTCCACAAACCAAGTTCACTGAGTTATGAGCCAGAGATGAGAAGTAAGTTGACCTTGGAAATTCCTTTTTTTGGTTATTGTGTGTATGAAGATCACATAGGGGATGAATATTATTTCAAGAAGTTAAACCGTGAAAGGAAAGAAAGGAAAGGAAAGGGATTGTCGTTATTTAAATGAGGAGACATAAAATCTGGTGGCTGACTGAAGAAGGGGGCACATGGGGGTGGGAAAGGAATCACTGATGTAAGCAGGATCCAGAGGAGATGAGAATTATGTGCAGAGTAACACTTGGCTTGGAAGGGGCAATCCTCTTTCTCAGAAGATTCATAATTTCTTTGCCTTCCTCAAGTAGCCTTTGCAGCCTGAACCAGAGTGCTTAATTGACTAATTGACGGGCTGTGGGTTTTTAGGACAGCTGCTGCAAGAGGACATGGAGGACAGGAGATTAAAAATACTGGATAGAAGTAGTTGAAGAGCTACACCGGGCAATGTCGGCTGCATAGGAAAAGAAGTGAAACCAAGCAGCTGATGATAGGCTGAAAGAGAAGGGGTTGGTCACTGGACTGGAGAATAGTGGCTAGGCCAGAAAATAAATGTAGTAAAGAAAAGGAATGAGAGTACTGGAGGAATGGGGGGGTGAGGAGAATAATGGCAGTCAAAATTGGAGCAGTGAAACATGAGAGAGAAAGGACCATGCCTAAATTGTGGTTCTGGAGTGAGGTGGAGGTGAAAGATAATCCTAGAGCTAGATGTGAGGGATGGGTTGTTTACGTGGACCTGGACATCCCCCGGGATGCTGGCAACCACTAGTACAGTGAAGACTGAGAATGACCTGCCAGGAGCAGCAGAGGGCACTCTTGTAGACAGGTGTACGGTGGCGTTGCTGAGAGGAAGCCCAGAGGAGAAGTTTCTCTGTCACGCTGCTGGAATGATACTGGCAGGGCCACTGCCCACCAGTCTGGCAGGGACCCCCGAGAGGCAATGGGTTCCGTCTGAGCTGCGGACAAGCACGCCCTCAGCAGAGAGCTGCATGGCACTGGACCTCCTCCTGCTGCAAATTCTCTGGTTTCGTTGGGTTTTTTCCCTTTCAAGTTCATTTTGTATAATTGTGAGCCATAGTGATAGGCATTTGTTTTGACGGATTGAAGTAACCATTACGAGCAAAGCAGGAAACTTAGAAAAGCACAACAGCTGCCCTGAAAAGATGTAGTGATCCTTTCGTTCATCCTCTTGTTCTTTCAGGTGAGAGTCCAAAAGATTAAGCAGCCTCCACCTGTTCTTTCAGTCCTAATTTTTTCTCCTGCAAATTATCATCAGTGATTAGTGAATACCGTGTTTTGGAACTAAGATCTTTGGAGTTCTAGTACAGTTTTACTGGAAAACAAAGTATTGCAGTTTTTCATACTTGTCAGTATACTTCCCCTAGACGGATATATTCTTTTGTTATTGTTGTTTTTGTACTTAACACAATTCCTTAGAATTGGACTGTGACTTCCTTTGCAAAGAGTGGAAACAAAAATAGTTCCTTTTTCTAAGAGAAGATCAAAATATTTCTATGGTTGCCTGAATGCTTAGCACATTTAAAAGAGAAAAACAGTTATATTTATGTAGTTTTATTTTGAGAGGGAATATTTTCTACATTCTTTACATTTGTAATGTTTTCCTGAAAAATAGACCACTTTGTTTAAAATTTTTATCTTTTTCTTCTTGAAATTGTTACCATTTACATGCATTAAGGAGTTTTTTAATTCAAGTACTTTTGTGATTACATATTTAATTATAATAATTGTAAGGGAAAAGTTAAAAATAGGAAGAAAATGGGAGAGATGCAAGTTTTTGCTATTTGATTATTTTTATGATAAAGATGACTTGTTTCTATTGTAATTCTTCTAGGATATTTTGCTTTCTTCTCAAAGAGATAGTAATTTTATGAAATAAAAGTCTAATCTGTTTTTTTAGAAACATCATTATCTGTAATTTATAATTAAATTACATTGTAACTGTGACTTGGATAGTGGTTACTGGTGATTCTTACTATTTTTACTCAGTAGTAGCCAACACTTCTGCAATGTGTTTATGACTTTAGTTATAAGTAAAAAAGGAAGCACATGCTATTTAAGCTTAAAAATGAACATGAAATACATTAAAACTGGAAAATAGTTTTGGTGTTTAAACGTAAAATTATTATATACTGAAACTCAAGAGTGGTATTTAAAAACAAGTCTACATTGTGAAGTCATTATTTTAGAAATCTGTATGATATTTTTCCTAAGAGATTTTCTTTGACTTACAGGTAGTATGATCACATCTATGGAAGGTCTGGGTTCAGATAATGTTTTCAGCTTACATGAAGATAACCATTATCGGATAAGCAAGAGCCTGGTAAAATCTGCAGAAGGAAGTACTGTACCTCTAACTAGGGTGAAGTGTCTGGTCTCCATGACAACCCCACATGACATCAGACTTCATGGGTCATCAGTTACCCCAGCTTTTGTTGAATTTGACACATCCCTTGAAGGGTTTGGGTAAGGAATTCCTAAAGTAGTCAAGCCTTATTACATGATTTTATGGCTCCTACTTGCCTTTGAGAAATAGATCCTTGGTTTTAAATATACTTAGTTAAGATATACTATATATTCTCAAGAGGCGCCTGGGTGGCTCAGTTAGTTAAGCGACTGCCTTCGGCTCAGGTCATGATCCCGGAGACCCAGGATTGAGCCCCGCATTAGGCTCCCTGCTCTGTGGGAAGCCTGCTTCTCCCTCTCTCACTCCCCTTGCTTGTGTTCCCTCTCTCACTGTGTTTCTCTCTGTCAAATAAATAAATAAATAAAATCTTAAAAAAAAAAAAAAAAAGACATACTTTGTATTCTCAAATGATTGAGTTCTTTGAGCATGTTATTTTAAGGCTTTTAGATTTAATTTTAAATTATTTATTATATCAAATAACAGGAGTCCAGAATTTAAGACCCATCATCCAAATTTTTTTGGTAAATTTTGGGTTTTTTTTTTTTTGGCAAATAGAGTTTTATTTAACACAGCCACACTCAATTGTGTATGTATTCCCTATGGCTGCTTTTGTATTAGAATGGCAAAGTTGAGTAGTCATGACAGAGACTCTCTTCTACAAGCGGAAAATATTTATGGTTTGGCCTGCTCAGAAAATGTTTGCCACCTCTGATTTAGTATACTAATTTTATAGGTAACAAACAAACTAAAATTAGATTAAAAATTGTTTACATTTACTCATCATCCTTTCCCCCAAATTACCTAGCTTAGTACCTTATACATTATAAATAATCAGTGATCATTACATCAAATGAGTAAATAATTTCAAGTGGCAGATAATGGTGTAGTAGCAGAAGCAACAGTGACTCTATAAAAAAATCTAGAAGAATTTATAAAATCCATCAGCCTTAAAATGGACACAAATGCTTATATTATAGACCCGTGTCTCTACTTTTGTCTGTGGGATTCGTTTACGTCAATCTAAAACCGTAAATTGTATTTTGAGAACATTGTCCATTATTATTATTGAATGATGGATTAAAACATAGTATGGAATAGTCAAAACTAATAAGCAGAGGAAAACAACTCACTGATAGGGGCGCAAGGAATTTTTCTGCGGTGATAAAATCATTCCAGTGTGTTGAACAGGGTTACACATTGGTGCATTTACTATATGTGGCCTATACTTCGATGTTTTAGAAAAATTTAAAATGAAAATGATGCCAGTGGAGATTTTTAAAGTACTTCTTTCTGCATTCTTACATAATTACAAGAAGAGAAGGACTTTGTTAGGCATCCAGGTTTATTTCATGATGTCTTCGTTCTTGTTACCTTTAAATGATGGCAGTTTATTATAGTGTGGTGAGTGCATAGTGGCGGGAGAAGAAAACGGTTGATCTCTAATATGTGCATCGTCTTTTCTCTAATAGCTGCTTGTTCCTGCCCAGTCTGGCCCCTCATAATGCTCCTACAACCAATGCAGTCACAACAGGTCTTACCGATGGGGCTGTGGTCAGCGGCATTGGTTCTGGTAAATACTAACTTTCTTTGCTCATGAGATTTTTTTTTAGTAGTAGATTATATATATTTTATTTAGAGTTTATTGCCATCTTTTTAAAATGTAAATATGAGTCAACACAAACTCTTTCATTGTTACTTTTCTATTTTTATTTTAGGTGAAAGATTCTTCCCTCCTCCCTCTGGCTTAAGCTACTCTAGCTGGTTCTGTATTGAGCATTTTAGTTCTCCTCCAAATAACCACCCTGTCAGACTTCTTAATGTCGTGCGCCGAGCAAATTCTTCTGAACAGCATTACGTGTGCCTTGCCATCGTTCTGTCCGCAAAAGATCGATCTCTGATTGTTTCCACCAAAGAGGAACTACTCCAAAACTATGGTATCTGTTTCTTTTTGCTTCTTGTGATAATTGAAAGTATTAAATTTCATTATAATATTCATCTTTAAGATCCAGCTGGTAATTATTTTCCAATTTAAGTTATTAAAGAAGAGAACAGGTTATATGAAATGTTGAATATTGTTTACCTGTGCATTTTAAGGCACTTTCAAAAGATACTTAGATAGAAAACAATGGAAAGAGTTCCTAAAATAAAGATTCATCTCCACTTGCCAAGAAATCACAGCTTTTGCTAGGAAAGCAGATTGCTTGTTTGATATATTTTAGTAAGGATTTTCATTGGCCATGAATTCTGCTTAACTAATGAATATTCATCAAGCACCTGCCTACCATATGTGCCACTCTGTGCTAGACACAATAACATTTTAATTACTTTATCCATCATTTACCTTCAAAGCTTAATACCTGCCATTTAATACTCCTGACTTCCTAATTCTCTCCAATATGCTATAATGTTACATTGCTCTGCAGTAGAACGTCAAACATGAGACATTCACAAGGATCTTCCTAAATGATGTGAATAACAGGAAATATAAATCTCCATTTACTGAATGTCCTTTGCTCTGAATATAAGCATTTTTTTTAAAGATTTTATTTATTTGACAGAGAGAAACACAGCCAGAGAGGGAACACAAGCAGGGGGGAGTGAGAGAGGGAGAAGCAGGGTTCCCGCTGAGTAGGGAGCCCGATGTGGGACTCGATCCCGGGTCTCCGAGATCATGACCTGAGCCGAAGGCAGTCGCTTAACCAACTGAGCCACCCAGGCACCCCTGAATATAAGCATTTTTAACATAAATAGAGCTCTTTTTTATTGTCTTCTAAATTTATCTTTTAACTGACCAAATAATACCACATATTGCTTCACATATGGTTGGTGTTCAGAAACTAATTTGTTAACACAGTTAGGTTGTAAGGCCTCTTTTCTTAGTGTGATTAGGACAGAGTAGCCATCAATATTGTATAACTGCTTTAAAGTTCTTCCTAGGACACTGTTTGATCCTGTTGATGTTTTCCTCCTCATCAAACCTGTCTTAGGTCTTGCCCGTTGGGAGACCAACTCTCTAGTACTTGCCCTGCATCTCTGACCTCTCTTTTACAACTTCCTTCAATAGCCTTCTTTTCCACCCAGTGTTTCATCTTTAGTCTTTGTATTCAAACTTCTCTTTTGAGGGGAAAAAAAAAAATCTTTGTTAGCTTTAGGTCTTTTTAATTTCAGGAATTCCAAATTTATTTTTTTATTCTGTGTCCTGTGCTTTCTCCTCATATTTTAAATGCAAATAGACATCTTCATATGAATAGTCTTTCTGTAAACAACTCAAACTGTAATGTTTCTTTTTTATAAAACCTGTGTCTCTTTCTGTTTTCTTGTCTTGGTAAATGACACCCCCACCACCAGTTAGCCAAGCTAAAAACTTCAAATCTACCTTGATAAAACCACCCCTTCCACTAGATCTTACTGAATTAGGCTTCCTTCATGTTTCTTGAATCTTCCCTTCCTCGTATGCCTGCTGTCATAAATAGTATTCAGTTTTTTTTATCACTAATCTGGACTTCCAAGATTTTAATTCTTTGTTTTTGTCTTTGTCTAGACAAAGACAGAAGTAGAACTATATGCTCCTACACATGATGTGATTTATCACCTTGGTAATCTGGGCAGCCCTACTACTTAAAACACTTAAAATATAATGTAAAATTATGAATGAGTGAATAAATGAATGAATCACAAGAAAAGGAAAATAAATATGGATGGCTTGAAAGGGAAATAATGAGAAAAGTGAATAATAATGGAGAATTTGGAAGAAGGCTAGAATTTAATGGAAAAGTTAAGGAATGGATCTAGGAATATTTCATTAAACTAGGAAAATGTTTTCTAATCCCCCCCATCATTTTCACAAAATTGAATTTGCAAGGCTAATATAATCCATTTATCCCTATGCATTACAGTAACAGATAACATTAGATACAGATGATGTTACTACTAGAAGGATCCATCTTCTGAATAGCTGTAGCCCATTACGACTACCTAATTACATGTAGGTAATTAAGAGTTGTCTGAAACCAGTTGGCTCAAAAGATATCCTAACATACCGCTGAATGCTGGGTATGGCTTAGTCTCACCCTGAGTCAGAATGTGAAACTCTCAGAAAATTTTTGCAGAACTTCTACAATTCTGGAGAAGATTCAGTCTATTAACAGGAAAGGGAAAGGAAAGAGTGTTCCTAGTTTTGCCTATACTTTTGATCTTTTCTTTCACATCCTTTGGTCCATACCCTAGACCTTTCAAAGCTGTTTGACCCTGCTTTTCTCCTAGTTTCTTCAATTCTTTTCCTGTATCAGATCAGCAGTGGACAAGATTCTGCATTTCTTAACTCATCAGTGGGTGTATATTTTGTACTATTTTAAAATATAATCCTGGCATTCTAGTATATGCTGATACTTTAAGATTCCAAAAATAAATATTAATATTTTACTTGTAATTCTTTCTTCATATAATTTAAACTTTTAACTTTTAGTGTATCTACTTGTATGTCTTATCCTGAAGAATTGTGGATCTGCTTTAAGTTACAGATTAGCTCTTTTCAAAAATTTTTTGGGGGTGGGTAGATGGAGGAATGAATATTGACCCGTAATTTCCTAGCGTGATCAGCCAACATACTGGGTAGCAGAGAGAAGCCAGATGAGAGTCAGGAAGTGATTGCAGAATGTTAGGAAATAATCAGAGTAGTCTTCTGAAGCAGGAAACTTGAATCAAAAAATACCTTTCATGTAGCTACTGTGGAAAACAGGATAAACTTTCCTCAAAAAACTTAAAAACAAAATTACCATATGATGCAATAATTCCACTACTGAGTTATGAAAAGAACACAAAAATGTTAATTCAAAAAGATATATGCACCCCTGTGTTTATTGCAGCATTATTTACAATAGCCAAAATATAGAAGCTACCCAGGAGGGGCGCCTGGGTGGCTCAGTTGGTTGAGCGACTGCCTTCGGCTCAGGGCATGGTCCCGGAGACCTGGGATCGAGTCCCACATTGGGTTCCCTGCTCAACGGGAAGCCTGCTTCTCCCTCTCTCACTCCCCCTGCTTGTGTTTCCTCTCTGGCTGTGTTTCTCTCTGTCAAATAAAGTCTTAAAAAAAATTTAAAAAAATTAAAAAAAAAGAAGCAACCCAGGTACGCCCATCAGTAGAGGAATGGGTAAAGAAAAGGTGATATATTTGTATGTACAATGGAATATTACCAGTAGAAAAGAATGAAATCTTGCCATTTGCAACAACATGGTTGGAACTAGAGGATATTATGCTGAGTGAAATGAGTCAGCCAAAGAAAGACAAATACCGTATGATGCTGTACATATGTGGAACTTAAGAAACAAAACAAAAGAACCAAAGGGGGAGAAAAGAGACAACGCAAGCACAGACTCTTACCTATAGAGAGCAAACTGATGGTCACCAGAGAGGAGGTGGGTGGGAGCCTGGCTCAGAGAGGTGAAGGGGATTAGGAGCACACTTACCATGATGAGCACTGACTCATGTACAGAATTGTTGTATCTCACTCTAGAGTATGCCTGAAACTAATATATAACAAACCTTTCTACTCCATAAATCACCTCCTTACTACCAGCTGTCATCAGGCAAGGGTCAGGGCAGTGCAACCACAGACTGAGAACAGAGACTTGGCTCTTTGTGTCATTGTGTAGGAATACAGCAAGAAGAAAATTTTTAATTTTTAACCAATGCTATAATCAAATACATGGCAAATGTATTTGGTCAAAAGACCTTTCGTAACAGATCATGACAGGTAACGGTCAACTAGTCTGTTTTTGTTGTCTCTTGTAACTTTATTATCTATTTATTTTGTATTTCATCAACTACTATAACTTTATTTGATTATAACTATATAGTGAGCAGAAAAAAAGCAACATACATTCCAGGTTTTACTTCTTGCTACAGATAAAATTATTGGATGAATAGGACATTTTCATTTATATCTTCATCATCATTATTTTAACAAAGTCAAGATCTAGCTATGAATAACTGTTAGAATGAGGGTGCTGAGGTTTTTTCTTTCTCCTCTTTATTTTAGTTGATGACTTTAGTGAAGAATCCTCTTTTTATGAGATTCTCCCATGCTGTGCCCGCTTTCGATGTGGAGAACTTATAGTTGAGGGGCAGTGGCATCATCTGGTTTTGGTGATGAGCAAAGGCATGCTGAAAAACAGTACTGCCACCCTCTATATTGATGGACAGCTTGTTAACACTGTGAAGGTAAGCATCCTGGTGCTTGTCAGTCTTAACTTGCTTTACAAGAGAGTTGAGGGATGGGTGTGTGCGTTTGCCAGGGTATGTTACAAATCGACCTTTATTATCCATATGAACAGTATGTTTTAGGGTCATGTGGCTGGCTAGTTCATATCACTTGATTAGGGAAGAAGAGAAAGGAGGAGTTAGAGAGTACTAAAAAAAGTAGTGAGTATGTCACCGTTTGAGCCAGGTTGCCAAGTGATTTTTCCCAACAGAAAAACCAGCTGAAGGATGCCCAAGTAACCAATGAGCACAGTGTTTTGTCACTTTATCGTTGTTATGCATTCCAGTAGACTCCACATTCCTTTGGTGCTGGAATTGTTTTTATTCATCCGAATTTCTTTTCAGATCACCCAGATTAGTCCCTGATAATATTAGTAGGTGTTCCATTACTGTTTGCTGAATGAATGAGCGTATAAATATTATTCTACATACAGATATATGGTACTCAGAAGCGAGGCAAGAGAGTTGAAATAACCAGTAAAGAATCAGAAGTTCTTTTTGTATCAGGATGAATGCTCGCCAGTTACTTCCCACAGAACTCAGGTAGCAAGCTGCTAAATTGTTGTAGCTCTCTTAAAAGATAGTATCTATTTTTATAGTGATTATCTCTTGAAAGAAGAAGCAACAAAAGCAACATTTGTCCTTTTGTGTGATTTAAAGTTTAAAGAACAGCGAAATCGGGCGGCTTCCTTGAATGCATTTCTTTGGTTAATGATATCTTATTGTGGTACTGTGTTTCAGTAAGATAAACCCTAAAATGTACTTTGTAAGAGTAGTCGTTGTTTTGTACACATGATTGCATTTGAAATGGACTTATAGATTCTCTAGTACGTTGCTTCTTTGTTATTTTTAGTATTATTTAAAATGTCCTCAGCTTCTATTCTAAAATTGAGAGGTAGATTTATGGATCCATTTACATCGTCGTCATCTGTCATCTCTGTGCCTGTGAGGAGTCAGTGGTCCCCTCAAACCACCTTCAGGCCACGTGGTGGTCTGCACACTCACACTATTGAGGTCACCAGTAACTGTTCTATAATCTGTGGAGTGGTAGGTGTACCCTGAAGCCAGTCCAGTGGCACCACAAAAGGTCCTTCATACCATCCAGTGGGAGAAGCTGCCTCTACCACAAGAGACAACTCGACTTCATTATCTCTTATACTCTAATCATATGTTTATTGTGAATGAAATGACCAATAGTTTTGCATGCACTTTGTCAGTGAACATTAATTTCCAATCTGAGAATGCAATTTACATTGAAATCGTGGGTGTATGAATTACATAATAGACTATTAAATGTTATAACTTTTACAGCACTTGACCCATTATAAAACACTTCTCATGAGTGTAATTTTATTTGACAGACTCATATTGAAGATTACATAGCCAATTTCAAGACTACTTGAATTCCGTTATTGGAAAGCTCTGTTTTTATCAACCCCTAAGTTTCATAGAAGCATCATTAACTTGATAAGCAAACCAACTAGATAGTAGCAGTATCCTTCTATCTGATGGTTTCTCTTACATAAGATAGTTTATCAGAAAGTTGGATAATAACAAATTTACATCTTTCACATCATGTTCCAGAATCTTGGCCTGCCCTCATGTGTCTCTCAGCAGCTTTTGTACATTTGTAAAGTTGCATGACCTTAGGATACTGAAACTATACACAAAACGTGGTTATTTTCCTGGTGAAAGTGGGGGATTTTTGGTTCTATCTCTTACATTTGCTTTCATTTCTTTTACAGCTGCATTATGTTCACAGTACTCCTGGGGGCTCAGGTTCTGCTAACCCACCTGTGGTCAGCACGGTCTATGCGTACGTTGGCACTCCACCTGCCCAGCGCCAGATTGCTTCATTGGTGTGGCGTCTGGGACCTACGCATTTTCTGGAAGAAGTTTTACCTCCTTCAAATGTTACTACCATTTATGAACTAGGACCAAATTATGTTGGAAGCTTTCAGGCCGTATGTATGCCATGTGAGTAACTTAAAGTATACAAATTAGCTCCTGCCTTGTAGATCCATGAATAAGAGTGTGTACATGTGTATGCACGGGCTTATAGATAAGGTGTAGATGGGGTTGTACATTATATTCATCTTAGAAAAAGAGTCTTTTCCTTCACTCTTCAGTGTGATGCTGTTGGCCACTCACTCCTACTCCAGATACTCTCCTCTGGTGATTGTGCTGTACTTGCCTGAGTTTTGTCTTCACGCCCAATCACTAATTTTCTAGTTTCTCTGATTGGCTTCAAAATATGTATGTTCTCAAGGAGTCTCACCACAACCCCCTATTCTGTAATTTCTTCTATTATATAAGCATCTAAAAGTGTATCTATTCTGGGGACGCCTGGGTGGTTTAGTCATTTAGCGGCTGCCTTTGGCTCAGATCATGATCCTGGGGTCCTGGGATCAAGCCCTGTGTGGAGCTCCCTGCTCAACAGGGAGCCTGCTTCTTCCTCCCCCTCTGCCTGCTGCTTCCCCTGCTTGTGTGTTCAAATAAATACAATTTTTTAAAAAATGTTTTTAAAAAAAGTATCTATTCTGGTTAGAGGAAGGAAAGATGTTTTCAGAAAACACACGAACACATTTTTTTTTCAGGTTAGGTGAATTAACACCAATTTTTCTCATCCCTTTACTCCTAGAATCCACTTCTTATTATCCTTTCTCCCAAAAGAAATTTAGAGTCACAGGAGCTAATGTAATAGTACTCTTTCCAAGTGGTGTTCTCCATCCTCTTGTTCATTCTCCCAAAGTTCTCAAAAGAATTAAGACAAGCATATTGTAAATGATAATCCTGTGACTAATTTGTCTTTCACTTGTGTTCTTTTTCTTTTCTTTTTTAAGATTTGATTTATTTATTTGAGAGAGAGCACGCACAAGCAGTGGGAAAAGGGAGAGCGAGAAGCAGACTCCCCACTGAGTAAGGAGCCCAATGCAGGGCTCAATGCCAGGATCCTGAAGTTGTGTCCAGAGCCGAAGGCAGATGCTTAGTCAACTGAACCACCCGGGAGCCCCTCTTTCACTCATGTTCTTGATTTAGATTGCATCTAATAATAGCTAACACTAAGCACTCAGTATATGCAATAAGTTAATGCACATAAAGGGCAGAGCTGTTCTGAGCCTTTCACGTGTATTTGTTCATCTCCTCAAAACATTGGTACTTATGTACTGTTTTTATCATCCCCATTTTACAGATGAGGAAACGGAGGCACAGAGATGTGTAGGTCACATGTCTTAAGTAATAAGGCAGAGTTTCAAAAGTAAGCCATCTAGCTCCAAAACTTGTATTCTTAACTACTCTGCAGTGTTGTTTAGAAGAATATAGAGAAGCACAAATGGGGGCTCACTGGGGAGGAGGCCTAGTGTTATGAAACATACAGACATTCTACTCACATTCATGCTCTTTCTCCTTTGGTCCTAAGGGGAGAAATGTGTAATTTCTTTGATAACAGTTCAGACTCATTTCCTTTACATTATGCTATTCGTAAAGCACATTTTAAGAATAAAACTTGGAATGTAAAGGTCTACAAGTAGGTAATTTTCTCTGTCTTCTGAAAAGAAATAAATGAAGAGCTGAAAATTTAAATAAAACAGTTTTGAAATTTAGCTCTCATGTTCCACTTTAAAATACTTTTGAGTTACCCATTTAAAATGATAAAAGGATCTGTGTTAAGATAAGGAGGAATACTGATGATTTTGAAAAGGATGATTCTTCTCTTGAAGGTAAAGATGCAAAGTCTGAGGGCCTAGTCCCATCTCCTATATCATTAGTGCCAGAAGAAAAGGTGTCCTTTGGCCTCTATGCGCTCTCTGTGTCTTCCCTAACGGTGGCAAGAATCCGGAAAGTGTACAACAAGTTGGACAGCAAAGCCATCGCTAAGCAGGTAAGCATAACGATTTCCCGGGGAGCTGAGCTCTCAGTGTTTCCAAGTCGTTAACAGGTACCACCCAAGTAGGAATAGTCCCTGAAAACAGTACCTTTCCTGTATTGCTTATATTCGTTTTATTTGGCTTTGGACTTAAGCCAAAACATAATTAGATACTTAGCTAAATTTGGAAAAGTGAGAATTTCCTTCTCTGTGCATGATTTATATTCGTTTTTGTTTTTTTTAATCTGCAATTAAAGAGATTGAACTACAGAAAATGAGAGAAAACAATTGCTCTTCTTAAGGCTCTAACTTAATATCTTTCTGGATTACGTACTGTGTGCCAGGTACCATCTTACTTAGGACACAGCAGTGGATATAGAGAAAATTACGGCTCTTACATTGCAGTGAAAGAGACAGATGATAACAACTGAAGAAATAACCTAATCATAGGACATATTTGAAGGTGAAGAGAGAGTGCTCTGCAGAAAAATAAAGCAAGGAAGTAGAAAGCGATCAGCTTATAGTGTTAAATAGGAGTCTTCCCTGTGAAGGTGGAATTAGAGAAGACTTGAAAGAGGTGAGGCAGCAAACCAGGAGAATATGCAGAATGGGATACGACCCCCTTATGGTGGGGTTTTGTCCCAGCAGAGTAAGTGCTAAAGGCCCTGAGGAAGGTCCATGCCTGCTACAGAGGCAGGCGTGGCTAGAGCAAATGAGAGAAGACCTGAGTAGTTGGAGAGGAATAGGTAATGGGCCCTAGACTGATAAGGGTTTATCAGCAGTGGTAATGGCAATGGCTTTAATTAAGTGACTTGGGGAGCACCTGGGTGGCTCAGTTGGTCAAGCGACTGCCTTCGGCTCAGGTCCTGGTCCCAGAGACCCGGGATGAGTCCCACATCGGGCTTCCTGCTCACTGGGAAGCCTGCTTCTCCCTCTCTCACTCCCCCTACTTGTGTTCCCTCTCTGGCTGTGTTTCTCTCTGTCAAATAAAAAAAATCTTTAAAAAGAAAAGAAAAAAAAAAAAGTGACATGGGAAGGATGATAGAGTTCCAGACCTAAAGAATGAAATGTTAGCAAGGATGACTATGACCTCTATTGAATAGATTGAACTGGGCAGACAGGTAGAAGCAAAGAGGCCAGTTTTATAATAATTCATATTAATGATGATGGTGGTGAGAACTGGGGTGATAGCGGTAGCCGTGATGAGAAATGATCAGATTTGAGGTATATTTTGAAGATCAGGCCAACGGTTTTTGGTGATTGGGTGTGAATCCTGAGAGAAAGAATGGAATCAAGGATAACTCCAAGGTTTTTTTGCTCTAACAGTGAGGAAAATTGGGTCTTTTTTATTATTATTTGGAGAAAACTTCAGGAAAAGTAGTTTGGGGAGAAATTCTGAGAACTGTTTTTTGAAAAAAGATGAGAAGCATATTAGACATCTCAGTGGAGATCTCAAAGCCATTGAAAATATGAATCTGGAGTTCAGAGTAGAGGTGTGAACCATGGATGTTCAGAGATGGTATTTAAAGCTACGAGACTCAATGCTTTCACCAAAGTGTGGATGAGGATAGAGAAGAGAAAGATTACAGACCAAGATCTGGGACATTCTATACTATGGCACTGGGGAGATGAAGAACCAGCAGAAAAGTGTGAGGAGTAGCAGCTAGCAAGAAAGGAGAAAAAACTAAGAGTTTGGTGTGATAGAAATCAGTGATTCAGGGCACCTGGGTGGCTCAGTGGGGTAAAGTCTCTGCCTTCAGCTCAGGTCATGATCTCAGGGTCCTGGGATCGAGGCCCTCATTGGGCTCTCTGCTCAGCAGGGAGCCTGCTTCCTGCTGTCTCTCTGCCTGCCTCTCCGCTTACTTGTGATCTCTTTCTGTCAAGTAAATAAATCAAATCTTTAAAAAAAGAAAAAAAAAAAGAAATCAATGATTCGCTGTGGTGAATGTGTCTGGTCAAGAAGGACTCGGACTGAGGACTGACCAACAGTGGGTCTAGTGAGGTGGGAGTCATCAGTGAGCTTGGCAAGCTGTTTTGGCTGATTAGGGAAAGCAAAGCCCAAGGGAGGAAATCAAGATACTGGAAGGAAGGGATTTGGGGACAGTAAGTATTGACAACTCTCGTGCAGTTGTATGTTTTCAAGTACCTGTAACATCTTTAAAGGAACATGTACTGTAGGTAAATTAGTTCTACAGGTAACAATAGAATTAAAGTCTTAGGATTATCTTTGTTTTGAAAGCACATTATGTGTTTATGTGTGTACACATGCAAAACTTAACATTTCTGTAGGCATGTTTTACCTATAAACACGTCAATAATTTCTGTGACATTTACTTAGATATGAAGTAGAGCTAATATTATGTTCACTGATCAGAAATACTGTGAGACAGCTAGTGATAAGAACTTTAAAACCATGATAGAGTTTCATTCAGAAAGACCTCTGAAGCTATTTCCAAGGACCTGCCCCTCACCGCATCCCCCACCCTGCGCCACTACTGTCTTTATCTTGGCAGATTGTACTTAACTTACTTTCTGTGACTTTCTGCCCATTGGAAGAGCTTGCACATTTTAAAGAAATGAATGCCCACATTTTTAATATTCTGATATGGAGAGAAAGAAATGATATGTTCCTAATTATGTTTTGTTTTCTAATCAAAATGTTCAGATGTTTCTTCTAGAGTTACATTTTATTTCCCTTTCCTATTCTTCAGTTAGGCATTTCCTCCCATGAGAACGCCACTCCTGTGAAATTGATACACAATTCAGCAGGACATCTTAATGGACCTGCACGGACAGTTGGGGCTACTCTGATTGGATACTTGGGTGAGTCAGATTGTCTTACTATTTCAGACTTCTTTGTTTGCCTTCAAATCTGCATTCACCTTCCCCAAAGGAAGGCAGGTGTTTAAATTCATATTTCAGAGAAGAATGTAACAATCTCAAATCTCCAGTCAACTTTAAAAATCATAACCTTTTAAAAAAAATCCCATGAACTTCTTTTCTCAGCACTGAGGAGTGCTGACTACATACTTCTGTGTAATTTCAAGGTAAATTTTGCACTACTTAGGGATAGATGTAAAGACTTAGAAATATTGATGGTTACTGCATGGCTTGGTGCAGCAGTGGTGGTACCCAGGAGTGTGTCTGTTACTTGGAAATGAGCTAGAAATAAGAGTTTTGGTATGTAAATAGTAAATCCAACTATAGTAAAAGTTAAAGCTGGTGGACATTCTTTATAGCCTTATTTATACCTAATATCTGCTTAAAAAGAGTTGATTTTTTTTTTATTAGATAGAATCCTGAGTCACATAATCCAAAATTCAGAACCAGCCATTACATACTTAATGTACAAATCGGTACATAATACAGGGGTTTTTTTTCCTCTTTTAGATTAACAAAAAGTTAGTGTTCTCTTACTCAGAATCCTATGTGTTTTTCAGTCCTTGGCAGTTTTTACTGTCTCAGTGATGTGCACGTATCTTAACTTCGGTTTTCTTCTTTAACCACATTGCACTGATAAAGCAGTTTTCTGTATGCTGATGCACAATGTACTTTTTCTTTATTCAATTCAGCGAGTATTGACTGAGCTCTGCTCTGTGTCCTTTGCAAAAAGATAGCAGCACATGGCACAGTAAAAAGAGCCGTGAGTGAAGAGTTGAAAGAGTTAGGTTCTAACTCCTATTCTGTTACTGTGTAACAGTATGTGTAACATTATGCCAGACATTTGAGCTCTTTGGACTCCAACTTTCTTATCTGTAAACTAGCAGTGCTGGCCCTAATTACCTTAGAAGGTAGTTTTCAAAATTTAGTGCCGTAATATATGCAAATATTATTAATACTGCCAAGCACATAGAAATATAAAATGCATATTAGTTTTATTTTTGGAAAACTCAATCTCAATTAGTAGGCAGACAACATTCAGACAGTGCCTGTTTTAAAAAGCAAGGTTAGGAACATAGACAAGAAGTTTTTTTTAGTGGACCCTAAGTTAGTTCTGGTCCTCTCTTTTCCACATGATGATACTCTGCGGGGCTTGCTGATGTACTGTTTACACAGACTACGGAACTGGGAAAAGCTTGGAGTAACGGCCAGTGGTGTGCCTTGCTTGGCTTGTTTTGGGAATGCTTGGTCTTGCCAGGATGGCATCCACATCCCATCCCTCAGTTCAGAGTTAGGGTGCTATTGCCCTCCTCAGGTTTATTCCCCAACAGTATCTGGTCAGGCATTCTTACTCATCCGGGAAATGCATTCCCAGGGCCTCTGCACTTTTCCTTTATGTTGCCCAAAGCTACACAATCAAAACCTTTGAGCTTGCTCTCAAACTCCAGCCCTTCTCTACTCCTCCTTCACTCCTACCTCATCTCTGCCTTCCACATCCTACTTTGAATTTTTTTTTAATAATTTTTGTTTTTGGATAAAAGTTTTTTTTTTAAGTATAATATAAAATTAATTAAATACTTCTTAAGATGATTTATTCAGTTCTTGTTAACATGGGGAATTTAATTATTTTTCACTGTCTTTTAATCAGGAGTACGAACATTTGTCCCTAAGCCTGTTGCCACTACTTTGCAGTACATCGGTGGAGCAGCAGCCATCCTGGGCCTGGTGGCCATGGCTTCTGATGTGGAAGGGCTATACGCAGCGGTCAAGGCCCTGGTTTGTGTGGTCAAGAGTAACCCACTAGCCAGCAAGGAAATGGAAAGAATCAAGGGCTACCAGGTTTGTAGCCATAAAACTTCACCTTCACTTTTCTTCATGTTTAAAAAAAGAAAAAAAAAAAAAGAATCTTCTAATTTTCCTTATTACTCATATTTTTTGCAAACTCTGGAAGAATTATTTCATCCAAGTAAACTGTAAAGGTCACTAGGTTTTTAGTGAAAGTAATGTATTTCAAGTGAGATTATGAATTGTTTATTTTGGCTCAAACTTTTTATCCTGTTTCATCAAATCTGCCTTTCTAAACTCTTGAAGTCGACTGTGTTATGTCAGTCATTCAGTTATTTCAGATATATTTGCTAGTTTGGCGTTATTTTTCTCTCTGTAAACAGGAGTGAAATGAAATAGGGTCGTATTGCCAGCTACTCTGGAGGCTGCAAGTCGGCGATAGACCCAGAGCTGTCTTCGCTTTCCGTGACTCTCCCGTCCACACCCAGTCATCTTTTACTGCCCGTCCCCCTTACTTATCTGGGGCGTGTGAGGGCCACCGAATAACACCTGTGCCATTGCTTGTCCTGAAAACTCATGTGGAATTAAACATATCCACAACCTACTAGGTTTAGACAGAAAGTTATTTGTCAGAAGACAAGTATTTGGAGCAAATTATATCCCTTCAGTGTAGATGACGCATAAATGCCTTCTCTCACTGTAACTGGTAGTTCATTAGTAGTGAGTAAACTATTTACTATACTCTTTTCTATAGATTCAGTCACACTATTTTGGAAGGGTTTTATTTTGCAAAGCTTTCAAAATGATTATTGTGGCATTGCTTACCAAATTTCATAAAAACACAAGAACCCTCTAAATGTTCCAACATTATGAGAGTGACTAATCATTCTGTAACTGTTTCAGAGAATATCATTCAACCTTTTAAATTGTGATTATGAAGCCTGTGGTGCAAAAGAAAAATCTTTGGATTAAAATGTTATGTGGAGAAAAAGTAAGAAATTATATACGTGTGATGGCAACAAATATATGTGAATTGAAAGGGTTTTATGTAGAGGATATTTTGATGATAGAGTGATGAGATTACCCTGCTTTTCAGATTTTTCTCTAATGTTATATTGTCAGAATAAAAATTTAGAAATCAGCTTAGAAGTCTCAGAAATTGCTTTACAAAGAGTTCGTGTGCGTGTGCACGTGCACTCGCATGGTATGATTGATCAATGGGCATGTGGTATTGCTTTCTTTCAGTTGCTGGCAATGTTGCTTAAGAAGAAACGTTCCCTCCTTAACAGCCACATTCTCCATCTAACATTTTCCTTGGTGGGAACTGTTGATAGTGGACACGAGACCTCCATCATTCCAAATTCAACTGCGTTCCAGGACCTACTTTGTGATTTTGAAGTATGTATATGAACGCTAACTGTAATATACAGTCAGTGAATCCACTTCTTACTCTGTATGTTGATAGAGTTCAATATTAAACAGTTTTTGTCTCTAGGATGTGTTTAAATTTTATAATTTTTTGATGCTCCTATTAATGTCATTAGTAAAGTATAAAAAATAGGGTAGTGATGGGGTTTCTTCTCTCCAAGAATAGTCCAGTTTACAAGTAGTATAGAAACTAAATGGTGTAAGGCATTTATCTAACTAGAGCTACATTGCTGCCTTCTCTGGCTTTACAAGAAGCAAAAATACTTTCATCAGATAATTCTAATAAAAAGTTTTCCTCCATAAATATGAGCTATTACACCTGAAATTTTGGTTAATAGTAGCTGCATAGTAAACTATCATTGACTTTGTATAAATAATAAGGTACCACTTAAATTTCACATACCTCTTTTCCATTTAACTTCCCATTCACAGTACTTTGTGTACTCATCACTGTGTGTATATATATATACATATACACTGTGTATATATATATATATTATATGCATCATATATAGTATGCATATAATATATATATTGCACACACAATGCTTTATATCTGTATATATCTTCCCTTTGGGGCTATAGGCTTCATGTGTGCAAAGATCATGTCTCCCTCTGTATCCCTGCTACCCAGACTGGTGTGTAGCACTAAAAGTTTGCCGGCTGTATTTGTCTAGGCCACAACTCTTCTTCCTCATAACTACTGTAAGCTCTGTCTTGTCAGTTATTGCAAATCCCTAACAAACAGGCTGTGTGCCCTAATCGTTTTCCTGAAACTGTATTTGCAAGCATATTAGCAGCCTGACCCATACTCAGTCTTCAGAACCACAGCTCATGAGCAAATGATGCAGTGTCTCCCTCTTTTTTTTTTTTTTTTAAGATTTTATTTATTTGAAAAAGAGCATGAGCAGGAGTAGGGGCAGAGGGAAAGGGAGAGGCAGCAGGCTCCCCGCTGAGCAAGGAGCCCCATGCAGGACTCGATCCTAGGACCCTGGGATCATGATCTGAGCCAAAGGTAGACACTTAACCAGCTGAGCCACCCAGGTGCCCCATCTTCCTCTTTGTGCAGCTCTTGTTTCTCTTGCTAGTCTTCAGGCATCAGTGTCCTGGCTCCTCTATCTTTCTCACTTCTTTCCTGTAATTTTCTGGCTCTGAAATTTTCATTATCTTACATAAAAGTGTCCTATTTCTTTATCTTTTCTTATTGTTTTCTTTCCTTTAGGCTCTTACCCTATCCCACAGCCTTTTCTCTACAAAGTTGAGCCCCAAATATGATCTCTAGCTTGACATCTAAATTCCACTCTGATCTCTTACTCAACATTTCTGTTTTTATGTCCCAGCAACACCTAAACTCAGCATCCTTCCCCAAATTAGTTTTTCCTTCTAACTGTTTCTATTAATAACACCACCATTTCCCTACTCACCGAGGCTTGAAATTGAAAAATCAGCTTTCTTCTCTTCCCTGTTTATAAACACTATGAAATTAAGTCCTATAGACTGTACTTACATATTTCCTGTAGTTGACCTTCTTGTTTCTACTTTTATAACTTAGCCCAAGCCCTAATCATCTCTTACCAACTAGGATAACTATCGCTTCTTTCCCCCTTACCTCAACCTACTCATAGATCTTTTGACCTCATTCTTTGTAAGGCATGATCATACTCATTATTCAAAACTCCCAGTGATTTTCCTTCCAACACAATAAAGTAGTCATTTCTTAATCTGATATTCAAAACTGTAATATGCAGCGTGCCTGGGTGGCTCAGTCGTGTAAGCATTGGCTCAGGTTGTGATCCCAGGGTCCTGGGATCTAGCCCATTTGGGGCTCCCTGTTCAATGGGGAGCCTGCTTGTTCTCTCTCTCTCTCTCTTTAAAAATAAAATCTTTTTAAAAAATTGTAATATGCAAACCTCTCATTCTTTTAGAAAATACCTGTTGAGCATCTTTGAGCCAGTCACTGTGTTAGGTGTTAATGATGTGAAAATAAAAGAGTCCTTGCCTAGAGGCATTTAATCCATTAGAAGAGAAGAGCAAATAAGTAGACCATTAAAAACTTGTGAAAGCACAGAGATAAAGGTATGCGAAGAGAATTAGGGGAGTACTAAGTAGACCTACAAATCAAACATGGTTTTTAGTTTGCATCTGCAAACAAATACGTTTAAATCAGGGGTTACCTTTAGTTTCAAGCATCTGATTAAACTAATATACAAACATCAGAAATTTAGTTGCTGAACCAATTTTGGCTTCATTTTAAATTACCTTGCTCACTTTATGGGATTATGTAGCATCCCTAACTAGTGCAAACCATTATAGTCTATGAATACTTAATTCAACTTTATTTTTAAAATAGCATTTGACAGATGTAAGTAAAATAATAGTAGTAGAATCACAGGCATTTTCTTTTTAGTGGTTGTTTGAGAATTTATAATACACATCTGTAACAAGTTCAGTCTGTCTTCCAAGTATCTTATACCACTTTACCCGTGGTGTAAAAACCTTGCAAAATTATACTTGGACTTCTCCCATCCTGTCCTTTATGCTGTTATTGTCCATTTTATTTCTATATGTTTATGATCTCCACAGTACTTTCTATATTATTTTTGCTTAAATAGTAAGTTATCTTTGAAAGATAATTTAAAAAATTCTTTTATACTTACTCACATATATAACATTCATGCCATTTTTATTCCTTTGTATAGATCCAGATTTCCATCTTATATTATTCTTCTAACTTGAAGAACTTTTTGTAACATTTTTCATAGTGCCTGTCTGCTAGTCTTAAATTCTCCCATCTGAGAAAGTCTTTATATTTTCTCTTTTAAGGGTATTTTTGCAAAGAATAGAATTCTAGTTGATTTTTAAAAATTCTTTTTATTCCTTAAAGATGTCACTCAATTGTCTTTTCTGTGTTTCTTCTGCTTGGGGTTTGTTGACTTTTTTAGATCTGTAAGTTTGTCATTTCTATCAAATTAGAAATTTTTGAATAGTTTCAATTGTTGTGTCTTCAGGCTCACTGAATCATATTCTGCAGTGTCCAGACTGCTGTTAGCCCCATCCTTTGTAATTTTCATTTTAAAATATTTTACTTTTCCTCTGTAGAAGTTCATTTTGGATCTTTGGTTACTTTCTGTTTCTCCTCCTCACGTCCATATTTTTGGTTATATTCTTTAACAGATAGGGCATTTTCTTTTGTAAGGTTGATTGATTGATTTTAGAGAGAAAGCGCATGCATAAGTGGGGGGAGAGGGCAAGGGAAAGAAATCCTCAAGCTGACTCCCTGCTGAGTATGGAGCCTGATGTGGGACTTGATCCCAGGACCATGAGACCATGACCTGAGCCAAAGTCAGTGGTCTGCCACCTAACCAACTAAGCCATGCAGGCACCCCTGGAGCGTATTTTTAATAGATTTTTGAAAGTCTTGATAATTCTATCATTTCGATCATTTCTGAGCTACACATGATAATTGATTTTTCACCTCCTTATAGATCATATTTTTCTTTTTTCTTTGTATGCTTGGTAATTTTTTATTTGTATGCTAAATTTTACATTGTTAAGTGCTAGGTTTGTTGTATTCCTTTACAAAAGTATTGAACTTTGCTCTGGTATTGTAATTATCTTTTTGAGGCACGCTTTTAAGATTTGTTAGAGTGGATCTAGAGTAACATTTTGTCTAGGACAAATTTAGCTCCACTACTCAGGTATTTCACTTCCAGGGCCTCTACCCAACTCCCCATGTGTGAAGAAGTCTCCATGCTCTTTCGTGGGAGTGCAAACTAATATCAGACCTTTGTAAGTTCCAAGAATTGTTTGGTGTACTCTTCTGCAGTGATTGATTCCAATTTTGGACCCCATGTGAAATTCCAGTCACTCAGTCTTTGTCTTCAGGATGGAGCATTCTTTCTTCATTCTATTCTGTATGCTGTGTTCAGTATTCAGTAATAATATCCAGTCCTTGATTTCCAAATGAGTTTTCTATACATTTTCCCTTTTCAGTTTACCCTAGGAGGGTAATTTCCAAAGCAATTACTCTTTTATAAACAGAACCAGAAGTCTTATATACAAGCAATTTTATAAGCTTACATATATTATTATATGCAGTTAATTATATAGTGTTGCGGTTAATGTAGAGCATGAAATCAGCCATAATACCTGGCTCATTAAATGTAACACGGAGGCTGCTGGGGGTGAGGGGAGGTTTCAGAGAAGACCGTAGGTCTGTGACCATTCTGCCTTTGAAATGCCATGGGGAGTTGCCTTCGCCTAAACTTTCTTTTAGTTCATTTAGTCCTGTGGTATTAATTCTTGTTTAATTTGAATGCAGCTTTAGTTAGTTCTGGAAGTTTTTACCCGTTTCACTTTTTTAGGATTATAAAGATATCAAAAACTTGTATTTCTCCTAAGTCCTTTATGTGAACTTCCTTAAAGATGAACTTCATTTTATAAGAGAATAAGAACAATTATAGATGATGAAAACTCAGAAATGGACACTGTTAATGATCTGATATGAGAGTTTTTTATGATACTATTAACAATTTAGGTGAAATGAGTTCTGTGTGCTGCATTTATATTTGTTGGGTAGTCATTTGGGGTATTTTTTAACCCTAAATGTACCATTATTCTTTATTTTTATTGTAGGTTTGGCTCCATGCACCATATGAACTTCATCTTTCCTTATTTGAACACTTTATTGAACTGCTCACTGAGTCCAGGTATCAGTTAATATCTATGTAGTTAATTGTTCAAGTATAGAAGACATGATAGCATGGCCTTTATAAACTCTTTTTCTTACAGTGAAGCTTCAAAGAATGCCAAATTAATGAGGGAATTCCAGCTAATCCCCAAGTTGCTACTGACTCTTCGAGATATGTCTTTATCCCAGCCTACCATTGCTGCGATTAGTAATGTGCTGAGCTTCTTACTGCAAGGTTTTCCCAACAGCAATGACCTGCTCAGGTAGCGAATACTTCTGTTATCTGTTTATTCACTAAAAGTACCAATGAGATTAAAGTGAATGAGACGAATGTGATTGGCTCTTATGCTTGTATAATACCTATAATGTTAATATTCATGATATTTTTAAGGCACAGAAAATATGCATGTCTCAGTATTGTCTTTTATACAGCAAAGCCAGTCGTTGCCACTGGTGAATAAGCAAATATGTAGGACTGAGCCCAACAAGGTTTTTGTCGTAGACATAAAAGTGTTCAGTATAGGAATTCACAGTTCATCTTCCCTGAGCCCTGCTACTTCTCAAGTGTATATGCTCAAGTGTGCATGTGCACACATACGCACAGCCCCTATCGTGGGTATACCGTCTCTTTTGTGTCTTTATTTTTGATCACTCAAACAGATGGTGATGTTTTATTTTTGTATATTCAACCTTTTGTATGATTATTTTGCTACTGATGAGAAATGGCTGAAGGCATATTTATGGATTGTCTATAGAATAATTTTATTATCTACATGGTGGTTCCCATCTTAACAGAAAATGGAAGGAAAACGTTCTTTAACTAAAGTATTTTTCAAGGAGAGAATTGTTTACACTCAATTTGACCACTTCTCAAGTAATCTCCCAGGTATCCATGTGAAATCACTCCTACTCCTTAGAATATTCCCACTAGACTAATCTCTAATCTGTGTAGCATGTAAATCACTGTTTTATATTCAGTTACCCTGAAGACATATTTACAACTTGGCAATAGATTTAAAACTGGAGTTTAAAAATTATTTTGGAGATTAGTGTTTGTTATTTAACAATACTATAATGATCACTTTGCTAAAATTATCACTGAAACCTATCAAGTATTTTGTTTTTATCTACTTTAACAATTAAGAATTAAAACCCAGAGAGGTGGGGCGCCTGGGTGGCTCAGTGGGTTAAGCGACTGCCTTCGGCTCAGGTCATGATCCCGGAGACCTGGGATCGAGTCCCACATCTGGCTCCCTGCTTGGCAGGAAGCCTGCTTCTCCCTCTCTCACTCCCTTGCTTGTGTTCCCTCTCTGGCTGTGTTTCTCTCTGTCAAATAAATAAAATCTTTAAAAAAAAAAAAAAACCAGAGAGGTTAAGCTACTTGCCTCAGGTAATAAGATTAAAAACTGATAGAGCCAAAGCCCCGCTCCTTCATTACAAGGCTACAATGGATCCATATAGATAATGGTAGGACTTTTTGATTTGGATCATACTGTTTGGTTCCTAAAAGTACGTTAAAGGACTCCTATTTCTGGAGAAATATTTTGCCCTGCGTTTTAAACATTGCAACATATAGTGTTATATCAATGGTTCTAGGGGACGTAAAACAAATACAATCACTTAAAAGGTGTGTAAAAAATTAGTTAAAACAAGATGTACTATTTTTCCATTTCTTTGTATTTTGTTTCTTTATATTTTTGTTTCCTAAAATCCATAACTTTTTTCTTGTATTTAAAGGTTTGGCCAGTTTATTTCTTCTACTTTGCCAACGTTTGCAGTTTGTGAGAAATTTGTAGTTATGGAAATAAATAATGAAGAGAAGCTTGATACTGGTGAGTCAAGTTTGGAGCTTGAAAACTAACTACTATGCCATGTTTTCTGGCACAGTTTAGAATTATATGTGATACTGTTAATATTGCTTTTCTCTTTACATTACTTTTCATGATCTTTTCCCAGATGTATCTGTCTTAACTCAAGCCTGTAAAGTATGCAGAAATACAGAATTACCTATGGAATTTAATAGGATGTTAATTTTACTTAAAAAACTAAGATCTTTCCTGGAAGTGGGTAGAGAGGTGGGTGAAGTTACAGGGATTAAAAGTATACTTACCTTGATGAGCGCTGAGAACAATGTGTAGAATTGTTGAATCATTGTACACCTGAAACCAGTAAAATACTGAATGTTTTAATGTAATTTTATGTAAATTTGAAAACAAAAAAAACCTCCTAAAACAGTAAAAAAAAAAAAAAAAGAGAGAAGTCATAGGGATGAAAGGTACCGCATAGGGAATATAGTCAGTGGTGTTGTAATAGTGTATACAGTGAGAAATGTAGCTATGCATGTGGTTGAACATAGCGTAACATACATAGCTTAAAATCCTTGTAAACAAAGTAAAAATAGAACAGATCAATTAAATTTTTCTATCATAGAGGATCCCAGCAGTTTTCCTTTAAAGAGCAAACTATTCTGTGTGACTTCTTAACATTGATTAATTAAAATACATCTCTTCAGAAACAGTTGCTATTTTGAATTATATCTATTTAACTTACTTTCATTTTCCTGTTAAATATTGAGTAGCCATTTAGGGAAAAAGCATTTTACCAGAATCATTTTATGTAAGTATAAAATAAAAATGCTTTCACAAGTTGTGGGATACTGGGCCCACGACAGCCACTTTTTTTGATTTGTTTGTTTTAAGGTTTATTTATTTATTTATTCATTTGAGAGAGAGACACACACACCAGGAGCAGAGGGAGAGGGAGGGAGAATCTCAGGCAAACTCCTGGCTGAAAGTGCAGCCTGATGACATGGGACTAAATCCCAGGGCACTGAGAGCATGATCTGAGACAAAATCCAAAGTCGGACTCAACTGACTTTTTTTTCCGACCTTTCTCATTTGGTACATTTTCCCCCCTCTTCTATATTTTCCCTTTTATATGTTCTTAGATAGGGGATTTGTTTGGAAAGCATTGAAAGAACCTTTTAGATTGACTTGCAATTAATTAAATTCACAATATCTTATATTTGTCAGCATTATGTACATTATTATCCTGTTACTTTATTCCAAATGATACAGTATAAATGACTTCCCTTAAACCACTATCTACCTGGACAATGGAGAAATAATACTGTTGAATCAGTACCACACAAAGGTGTTCTCCCTGTTGGCTATACCATCTGGAGCACAACCTCTCTGGAGCTTCACGAATAAGAAAAGAAAGTGCTGTAATCATGTTTTTTCAAAAGAGAACCAAAGATTTAGGAGCCTCAGTGCATTCCTGCAAATTATAGCTGAACATAAGGCTGCTGTTGACCACTCGTCTACTGCCTGCTCACTTGGAACAATGTTGATATTTGGGAAAGCAAATTAGCAGTGGACGGATAGCATAAAGATAAAATCAATGGATAGCACTTACTGAGTGCTTAATATCTGCCATGCACTGTTTAAGTGCTTTTTGTATTCTTGTAACAATCCTATGAAATAGGTATTATTGTTATCCTAGTTTTAAAAGGAAAGAAACTGAGGCCCAGAAAGATTAAGTAAAAGAAATTTACCTAAGATCATGCTACTTGCATTTGAACCCAAGTAATCCAAACCAACTTTGTAAGTTTATTAGCCACTATGTTTTTCTACCATATGCAAGGATTATTTCTTAGCTCTGAATTAATTAATATAAGCCAAGTGAATAGATATTAGCAAAAGTCCTTTAAAAATCTTCAGAAATATATAATGTTTATTTCAAGTATAAAAAAGATATAGGAAAGATATTTCTCTAGTCTCCGTATTTCTTGCTGGCTGTTGAATTCAATGAGCACAACTAGTGTAAAATTTTCTTTGAGAAGAGTACAGTAGTGGAAATGTATAAATTGCTAAGTTTTTCTGTTGATCTACCAAGTTAATCAAACTAGCATTCTCATGACTTCATTGCCATTGAAATAATAAAAGTCAGAAGTACATTACTGGTCTTTTTAGTATAGGATATTTGCTGGGGGTTTTTTGTTGTTGTTGTTTGCGGGGGGGGGGTTGGATTTTATTTATTTGACGGAGAGAAACACAGCTAGAGAAGGAACACAAGCAAGGGGAGTGAGAGAGGAAGAAGCAGGCTTCCCACAGAGCAGGAAGCCAGATGCAGGACTCCATCCAGGAACTCCAGGATCCAGGAACTCCAGGATCATGGCCTGAGCCGAGGGCAGATGCTTAACCACTGAGCCACCCAAGCGCCTCAGATATTTGCTGTTTATTTGATACAGACTAAAGACTATATTAACTATACTATGTTGTTCTAAAAAATTAAAACCATAGTTTTTTCTTTGAAGTCATTTAAACAGCATTCAGGATATACCTACAAAAAAGAAAATGGCTTGAATAATAATGCTGAACAGCAATATAATAATCAGTGCAAAATAAAATAGCATAAAAAGGTAAGGCAGTATGAAAGAAAGCATCAGTCTGAGTGGGAAGAAGTTAAGCTAGAAATTCAGAGTTTATTTTTTTACATTATATTTGAAAATTAGGGGAAGCAAAACTGACAGAAAACTAGACATAAACCTAAGAATTTTTCGTTTCTATGTGGATTCCATTTTACTGAAAAGTAATTGAAAGGAAATAGTTCAAAGGAAGTAATGTTTATCTCAATTTTGGTTGTATGATAGGTTTTTTAATAAAAAAATTTATAAAATACTAGTCTTAACCTCGTAGAAGAGAATCTTGAGCTTGAAGCACCCTTCCGAATAATTAAGGCACAAAATTAGCCATTTAAAAGACAGTGTTTAAAGGTAAAAAGAGTCTCTTGCCCAAACAAGTGAAAGCAAATGACCATAGTAAGTCAAAGTTAAGCCTGAGCTTCAATTCTAGAATAAAGGAAGGTGTGGGGATTGTGACTTACCAAATCACAGCCCATCATGGCAGTCTTGGGCCTCGAACACTGACCCATGAATGCCCAGTCCTGGGTGCTTCCAGCACTATCCACTGAGAACCCTAGCTTTCTGTTTTCCTCCCTTTCTTTACCAATTTCTCTGTGCATTTGTGTGCCTTTATCTCTATTTAATTCTAGGTCTCCTTTATATATTACATTTATTGAATAGTTTATGCTTACTAGTTTTCATTTTTAAATTGTAAATTTATTTATATCCTTCAAAATGAAACTGGAAATTAAGGATTTGGTTTGTTATTTTTATCCATGTGACTACTTTCACTCTGTAGGTGGGGGGTAAATATTGTGTAAGAAAGGGTTACAGCCTTTTATTACTTGTTTAGAGAATGTCAAATATAAACGAACAATCTTCAGAATTCCAAAGAGAAGTGAGTGAATGGACCCTTTTGCGTGTCCACTTTAGTGGACAAGATGTTTTGTAAAAGATGTATTTTCAGTGAGATTTCCCAGGACAGTGTTGTATATTTTATATTGGCTTATCTACTAAGGCAATTTAATGTATATATTTTCATTGTAGGAACTGAAGAAGAGTTTGGAGGTCTTGTATCTGCTAATCTTATACTTTTGAGGAATAGACTTCTAGATATCTTGCTAAAACTAGTTTACACATCTAAAGAAAAGACAAGCATTAATTTGCAGTAAGTAAAATTTTGTTAGAATTGATGGTACCAGGTGCTATTACTAGTTAATTTATAGTAGAGAAAAGAAAGAATTGCTATTGACTTATAATAGATTTTTTTGAACCCTGCATTTTATAGTACGTTGAGAACAAAACCTAGCCTTACTATTTTAAAATGTTGAGTCCTAACCCTTGATACTAATGTTCCGTTTTTGTCTTCTTAATTCATCTGCCTGTAAATAGAGCTTGTGAAGAACTGGTCAGGACACTGGGTTTTGACTGGATTATGATGTTTATGGAAGAACACTTGCATTCCACCACAGTTACGGCAGCCATGAGGATTCTTGTTGTGCTACTGAGTAATCAGTCTATTCTCATCAAATTTAAGGAAGGACTCAGCGGTGGAGGGTGGCTGGAACAGACAGATTCTGTCTTAACTAATAAGATCGGAACTGTATTAGGTATGGGACTTAACGTCAGCTGCTTTAGAATAAGCTCTCGTACTCTTGTATTGTTTTTAAATCGTAAAGCTTATATACTCTTAAGTTTATCTGACAATCATTTAGAACCATGAATTTTTTTTAAAGATTTATTTGAGATAACAAGTGAGAGAGGGAGAGGAAGAAGCAAAAGCAGACTCCCCACTGTGCAAGGAGCCCAATGTGGGGCTCCATCCCAGGACCCAGAGATCATGGCCTGAGCTATAGTCAGACACTTAACTGACTGAGCCATCAGTCAGGTGCCCCAGAGTCATGAATTTTAATGAAGGACCCAGAAATCATGGCCTGAGCTATAGTCAGACACTTAACTGACTGAGCCATCAGTCAGGTGCCCCAGAGTCATGAATTTTAATGAATGAACGAATGAATAAAAAGCTTAGTTTCAAATTTGGCCTTTTACAAAGCAAATGGAAGACAGACACAGGATATTAAAGATGTGAAAACCAAGGGAATTCCTTATGATCTTTTTGTTTTGTAGTTCCCTTTCTGATCTATGAATAAGTTATTAGCAAATTATCAAAACTAAATAATAATCAGTATTTTTATGCTAATTCTGTGCCAGTTACCAAACATTGACATTTTCACATCTTTTTTTCACGATAGTCCCATGAGGTATAAATAACTATTATACCCATGTTAGTGATGAGAAAACCAAGGCATAGGGTTAAAGTCACCTGTCAGCTAGAAAGTGTCAAAAATTGAATCCAGGTCGATTAGATCCAAAGCCTCTGCTTTTAACAGTTATGTTATATTGCTTCTCAAACATTTAAGCTTGAAGTTTTAGCCAGAGTTCCCTATTGTCTTCTTGCTAGTTCTATGCAGTTTTCAACATGGAACTGAGCATTTAAGTAATATTAGAAAATTATAATTTCCTCTGTTAGATTCATTTGAACTGCTGTATTTCTGTTCATATTAATGGCCTTATTTTAGAGCTATATATATTTAAAATGTTTCCATTGAAAATTATAGGTATTCAGTTCTTAAAACACTGTTTTTAATTCAAGTATTTAAAAAATATGTTTGTCTATATAACATTATGTTTTAAAATCATATGTAATTGTATTCTGGAATAAGCATAAGAATACATGTTTGCCCTTGACAATTAGGGATCCAAACTGAATATGTAATTTATCTATAAAAAGAAAACAAACGTGGAAGCATCAGTACCTAGGTGCTGCCTGCACGGCCTCAAATAGCCAAGAAAACGATAGGAAGACAGAGTGTTTCCAACCTAAGATTCTTTTATTGTTATTTCATATTGGAAAATGTCTGAAGAAACTTTGTAATGAAGAAAGGAATTCACTGTGAAATGATTTCTCAAGAAAATTGGCTTTAAAATATGTATTCTAAATTATCATTATATATACTTTTATGATAAAAAAAATCATTATTTTGCCTCAACCCTAGGGGAGGCATATAGGCTACAAATGAAGTAAGATATTTCACTTGTTGACCTTAATGATAGCTGCTAGGAGAGAAAGCGGTGAATGTTAGTTCTCCTAGATGCGAGAGTTCTAAATGCCAATTGACAGGCTTCTCATCGAAGATCAAAACCACAGTGGTGAGAACTCCTAACTAAGACTCCTATAGCCCTGTGTGATTTGCCACAGTCTTTTAACATGTATTGTCTCATTTGGGCTTCATAATTCTGGAGACAGGTATATATTTTATAGTAGATATAAGTTATACTTTATAGGCAATAAACCTGTCAATTTCTCTAATTAGGAAAGTGAGACTGTTAAATGCATAAAGTTTCTGAGTCTGACAGTAATAGTGTCTAAGTAACTGTCTTCTCAGGGTTAATCCTTTTCTTTTGTCTGTCCTGTATCACTTCAGTAATATCAGAAAAAGGTGCTTCTCCACATCTGATCTTAGAATTTATTTGTCCTTCATTGTTACCTGCTTAGAAATTGCATATGCTGCTGTCATTCTAAAAGAAAAATCTAAGAAGTTTAAGTTTGATTCAGTTTAATTTTCCCTGAATAACTGTGATAATGCACATATATGTATTTGTGTACATACATACATATATCTCCTATAATTTGATTCTATTTCTCTTTGATGTGATGAGCAACCTGAGGTCTCTCAATGTTTTATTCACGTTTATTAGTTTTTGTCACATTTTTCTATATAAAATACCTTCCTGTTACTTGAATCTAAATGAAGGCTTAATTGTTAGTAACATACAAAATATTCCTTAGGATTAATTATAGGGAAAATTAGAGTATGAGAATTTAGAAAGGAAAATAAATGCTCATACTGGCTTTCATTTAGGATGCATAATTTATTCAAAATTTGTTTTCCTGTTTAATGTATAAAATACCACTTTATGCCCTCTGACTTCTTAAAGCTCAAGACTGTTTTATAGTGATAATTTCATTTAGAATCACTGTGAGCAAAAGTCACCAGTGTCCTAATGCAGCCATTCTTTCAGAAATGTGGCAAAGTCATTAAGAAGGCTAAGGGGGACAGTGCAACTTTACAAACTCTGATATGGAGGCTTCGGGCTCAAGTCCCAGTGCCACCGCTCTTCAGCGTGGTGATTTTGAACAAAGTGCCTATTTTCCATGTTATGGAAAGGATCATAACAACTTCTAACTCACACATTCATTGTGTTTGAGAAATTAGAACATACTTCAGAAGATTAATTCACATCACGCCAAGCAGTTGGTTAGGTTGAAATCATTAAGAAGCTAGCTAGACACAAATTTCTGTTTTATTATTTAAAATAGTAGCAAATATGTGCTCACTTCATCCTAGAAGAAAACAAATTGGAGGGAAAAAATGAATATTCATTTGAAATAAAAATTGCTTCAGAGTAAAAATCAATCCTTCTTCTCTTGCTTGCTATTCACACCACTTTTACATTGAAACTCTGGCCAACACTTTATTCTGTGCCGAGCACCGCACTAGGTTTGGGGAGGCAAAAGAACTGAATGTTCGAGTTATATCCTCGTTAGTTATGTAACGGAGGGAGCAGGAGTGATAGAAAGGCTAATGCTGTGTAAGCCACACCAGTCAGCCCTGACCATCTCCTAGTGGAGCTGTGTTTCGAGGAAGAAGCCTGGCATGTGCAGATAGCCACAGTCACAACAGACTCCGCGCCGCTGTCCCAGTGTTGGGCAGCTTGCCAACAGAACTACAGATCATGTTGTGAGCAAAGATGATTGTGCTTATTTACTTTGTCTTGCCTCAAAACTTGTAGATTATTTACAGTTAATGAGTTTAACAGGATCAGGACAAATGACATATATTAACTAGATATAGTTAATTATAATTATCCGCTAAATATAGTGACAGAAATTTTAGTTTTTTAAGGTACATTGTTGTAGCATCCTGCATTTTGGCTCCGCTTTGAATTTTACTTTTTTCGTAGGGAAATGTTAGAGCTCGTTTGAAGACATTCTTTGAATGTGTAGAATTTATATTACCTCTTGTATCTAATTGTCTCAGGTATTTTTCAAGACCTGTATTCTAAGAGACAGGCTTGCTGAAATCAGAGATAGTAAAGGAGAACTTTTAACTGGAAAATTAATTCAACAATGAAATAGTGAATAGTTAATGGAATAATTAATGTGAATGTTCTGGAGAGAAATGTCACGTATACTGAATTACTCTTTTCTTTGTTGATATAGCATGGCAATTGATTATTCTTTTTGTACTTACTGTTACATTTCCTCTCCTCTTAGGATTCAATGTGGGCAGGAGTGCTGGCGGGAGATCGACGGTCAGGGAGATTAACCGGGATGCTTGTCATTTTCCTGGTTTCCCAGTTCTTCAGTCATTCCTTCCTAAACACACTAATGTCCCTGCTCTCTATTTTCTCCTCATGGCATTGTTTCTGCAGCAGCCGGTTAGTGAGCTGCCTGAGAACCTGCAGGTCAGTGTGCCTGTCATCAGCAGCCGATGTAAGCAGGGTTGCCAGGTAGGAATTATCTAGTAAGGCATTAAGTATAATTATATGTGCCAGAAAATCACCTGTGGTGGTGGGTTACTCACAGTAAAACCAAAAGGATTCCATCCTTTTCTCACATTTAGGATTTGATTTGGGAAGAAAAATCTGGAGATACAATATAAAACTTTCACAAAAAATAGTCCTTTTTCCCTAATTGGTCCCTTTTTTTTGATTCTTTGATCTTGTATGCATAAAGACTTTGGGTGGTATTTGAATGATGATCTGAAGAATTCAAGTTATGTGATTTTATCTAGAAGTATAATGTCATTTCTGTAGAACTGAAAATAGAGTAGTGTGTATACCATGAATAAATTGGATAGTATTCTTAGTGCAAGTTCTGATTACAAAATGTCTTTGATTTCTTAATGATAGATAACATCCACTTTAGGAAAAAAACACTAAGGCTTTATTGTGGATATCTATACAGAGCTTATGTTTGTGGCACTGCGAAGACTTTGGAATTCAGTTTTAAACTCAACTATTAGTATCATAATGCTAAATGCTAATTCAGATCACCTCTAGTAATTTACAGAAACTTTTAAATGAAAACAAAGTCTGTACCTTTACGTTAAGTCAGGCTTCGGATTCAGGCTTAACAAAGTTTGGTTAGTTATGTAATTTTTCAAAATAAACATGACACCATAATCCTAAAGTGTTATATAAAACTACTATGAATAAGTCTCCTAAACTAATTTTTTATTTTATCAAATCTTATCTGTATGTAGCCTAAAAGTGAATTAGAACATTGCCAAAAGAGGGGGGCGGGGGTGAGTCCCATATGCTTTTTTAAAAGATCGTGCTTAAAATTATCAGTTCTGAAATGTTATATCCTGGCTAATTAGTGTGTATTTTCTTTTTGTTTGTTTTCATAGAGAAAAAAGTAGAAAACCATGTTTTTAATGCAGGTACCTGAGACAGGATGATACATAGTATTCTCTTTTCTTTGTAAATGTAAAATTTACAAATTTTCAAAATTTAGGAAGGAGGCATGCTAGGTCCCTCTCTCTCCATTATTGATCACTTCGGGGGAAAAAAAAAAAACTAATTAGTCTCAAAGAAGTTTTTAGAATATTAGAACTTGTGAAGGTCTCTAGCTGAAAGGAATGGCCAGTGGCTAATCTTCATTCACTTGTGACCTCTGCAGTTTGATTTAGATTCCATTTGGACGTTTATCTTTGGAGTTCCTGCCTCCAGTGGCACTGTGGTCTCTTCTATCCATAACGTGTGCACAGAAGCTGCTTTTTTATTACTGGGGATGCTCCGCAGCATGCTGAATTCAGTAAGTTGACAGAGATACTCAAACCTGCTGGTACTTCCTCCTATATGTCATATATATATTTTTTAAATAGAGGATCCCTTAGGTAACATAACTGTTTTAACTGCATGGTCTCTGGAAGCCTCGGCCTCTCGGTGTTCTCTCTGCTGTAAGGATGGACTGTGCAGATGATGAGACCATGGACTCTGGAGCCCTGCTTGGGTTCACATCCCATGTCTGGTACTTAAGGCATACTAACCTCGGTGTGCCTCAGTTTCTTCATGTATGAAATGCTAGGGACAAAGAGAACTGATCTCTTAGGGTTGTTGTGAGGATTTAGTGAGGACTTAGTATCTATACAAAGCACTATGTATACATACCAGTGCCTGGTATGTAGTGTTTTGTAAGTGTTAACTGATATTATTAGTGTTATAAAATATTTATTACCCAAAAAGTGTATATTACACTGTATACATGTATATAATGAATATATATTATAGTATATGTCGTTGCAATATGTTATTTGAACTTTGAAAATCACTTTCATTTAAAGTTGAAAAATGTATTTGTTTTGATTATTCTAATTATTTCTAACTTAGATACAAAGAATTGAAAGACTAAGTGACAAAATGTATGTTTCTATTTATCCTACAGGGATACTGTGAATAATAACTTAATTTTCTTACCAATTTAAGATCACATTGTAAAAGGAATTACTAACTAGACTCTGGATTGCAAGTACTGACCAACCTAATTTAGTCAAAACTATTCCTTTGTCATCTTAGAAAAGAATATTACTATTGTATTAATTTAGAATGCTTTGGGACTCTTGTTTTGGCTCCTTTTCAGCATAAAAAGTCTGAGTTGAAGCCAGTCTCTGGGCAAGTATCAGAAGATTGGTGTTGTTCACATATATTCTTTTTTTCCTTTTTTCTTTCTTTCTTTTTTTTTTTTTTTTAAGATTTATTTATTTTAGGGAGGGAGTGCAGGAGCAGGGATGGAGGAAGGGGGAGGAGCAGAGGGAGGAGGAGTCAGCAAGCCAACTCCCCTGTGAGTTTGGAGCCCAAAGGCAGTGGTAGGCTCCATGGCTCCGGAGCTTGTGACCTGAGCTGAAACCAAGCATCAGATGCTTAACAAACAGACATCAAGCATTCCCCTTTTTCCTTTTTTATCATCATAGTTATTGTTGTTGTATTGCTCTTAAGGAAAGACACACTCCTGTCTGTCTCTTCTACTCCCAATATTCTGCTATAACACTACTTCACTTCTGACACTTGTGGTCACCAAATATATGTGGGGGGTTTTGCCACACTTGCTGGGTGTCCCAGAGTTCAGTTTAGTTCTGGTGCTATCTATAGCATCAATCCCACACGACTGCCCCCTCCCCCAGCACACCAGATGCCAATCACAAGTCCACATTGTTGCCTGTGTTTCTGACCTGCCAGCTATGAATTGGAGGTTCCCACGACTCGGGAAAACATTTTACGTCCTAGATTACCAGTTTATTATAAAAGGCTGTGACTCAGCAATGGCCAGTTGGAAGAGATGCAGAGGGTGAGGTATGGGGAAGGGCCCAGAGCTTCCATACTCCCCGCCTGCTCTTCTCCCAGCACATCTGTGTGTGCTCACCAATCCTGCAGCTCTCCAGACCCTGTCCTGAAGGGTTTTTATGCAGGCTTCATTACATAGACATGATCTAATCATTGGCCACTGGTGATTGAATTCAATCTCCAGCCCCTCCTTCCCCCGCAGAAGTTAGGGAGTGCATAGCTGTATTTTATTTTTGAATATTTTATTTATTATTAGCGAAAGCACAGGGAGAGGGAGACACAGACTCCCGGCTGAGCAGGGAGCCTGATACGGGGCTCCATCCCAGCACCCTGGGATCATGACCTGAGCCGAGGGCAGACTCTTCAACTGACTGAGCCCCCCAGGCGCCTGGGGGTGCAGAGCTTTAGAGCTGGAAGTTCCAACCCTCTGATGATGTGGTTGCTTCCTTTCCAAAAGTCTTAGCATCAACTGAAGTCAGCTGTGGTTGAAAGGCATTTGTTGTGATTAACAAAAAACACCCTAGGGTGCCTGGGTGGCTCAGTGGGTTAAGCCTCTGCTTTCAGCTCAGGTCACAATCTCAGGGTCCTGGGATCGAGGCCCAAATTGGGCTCTCTGCTCAGTAGGGAGCCTGCTTCCTCCTCCCTCTCTCTGCCTGCCTCTGCCTACTTGGGATCTCTCTCTCTGTAAAATAAATAAATAAAACTTTAAAATGAAAAAAAAAGACACCCCTTATGGATCTTCTTGCTGATGACATACCAAGGGACTTAGTAGCTCTGTACCAAGAAAGGGATGGGACAAAGACCAAGTATGTATTTCTTATTATAAATCATATCACAGTTGCATGTGATTGAAATCATTGTTCTTATTTTACATATGATAGTATGAGGCTCGGAAAGGTGGAGTAACTTCCCTGTCTTTTATGTTAACTCTCACATGATGAAGGATGGGACAACTTTGTGGATAATGCAGCCACTATTGGCAGCAACTATACTCAAGGTGGTCATGGTAAATAATCAGAATCACTGAGCTGTGAGTACACCACTGAACAGACAAAGATCCTGTCAGTTTCTAGGAGTATTGTTTTTGTTTTAGCTTATTTCTAGATTTGTTTGTGTATATTTGCTCATGTGTGTGTTTCCTAAGAATTATGAACCATTAACATATCCAGTTATAGAAAAGTGGTAAGTAATGGGTTTTTAAAGCAACGTTTAGCAGTGTGAGTTTTTCTAATATATTATTTCTCTTCTTGTCCCCGTGACAGCCTTGGCAATCAGAAGAAGAGGGATCCTGGCTCCGAGAATATCCTGTGACCCTGATGCAGTTCTTTAGATACTTGTATCACAACGTTCCCGACCTGGCTTCCATGTGGATGAGCCCTGACTTCCTGTGTGCGTTAGCAGCCACCGTCTTCCCCTTCAACATTCGCCCTTACTCAGAGATGGTAGGAAAGGGGGTGGGGGGGTGGGTGGTCAAACTGGAATTAATTTGTTCAGTGGTTAGCAGGATTTTCTTCCCAGTGTTTTAAGCTTCTGACCAAGTTATAGCCTCACTTCTCCCATTATTCTCTGGTTTCCCCTCACCTTTTCCTTGTGTTCGAAAATAGCACTGAATCCTGCTTCCTGTTTCATTTACCATACTCCGGCAAGTCCCTGCTTAATCGCTTCCCTCTGCAGGTCATTGTGAACCTATTTCTTGTTTTACATGCTCGTCGTTGCGAAAGGTCGTACCCAGGTTACAGAACTCTGGTCAGACTGAATTTGTCTCCACTTTGTTTCTCTCAGGAATTAAGCATCTCCTGGACTTAGTCTTTACAAATTAATTATAGGAGTGGTTGTCCTTATACAAAAATGAAGTCTCTGTGTTTTTTTGCTCAACTTTTCTTACTTTGTTCAACTTTTATTTATTTTTATTTTTTATTTTTAAAGATTTTATTTATTTATGACAGAGAGAAACACAACCAGAGAGGGAACACAAGCAGGGGGAGTGGGAGAGGGAGAAGCAGGCTTCCCGCCGAGCAGGGAGCCCGATGTGGGGCTCGATCCCAGGTCTCTGGGATCATGACCTGAGCCGAAAGCAGTCGCTTAACCAACTGAGCCACCCAGGAGCCCCACAACTTTTATTTTTTTTATATTCTATGCTAATTTAATAGAAAATTATTAGACTATAATCAGAGGGTAGTACAGGTGCTTCTTAAGTCCCTTAAAACAAGGCCCCAAAGATAGAATTTCATGATGTTTTCTCTTCCATACTTACTCTGGGGCCTGGAATAAACTACCTTGTTCATACTAATTTTTCTTCATGTATAAAGGTGAAGAACTCATTTTTCATGGAGAATTTTAGGAGAAAGACAAGTAAAACATGACCTGGATTGTTTCTAATTTTTAAATCCTAATTTTTCTGGTAAAAACAGACGTTAGGTATTATCCCAACGTCTTTTCCTTGTAGGCAACTTATAATCTGTCTTTTGGTCCTTCCTTTTTTTTTTCCTATTGGCTCAAAATTGGCTCTGGTTTTGTCATTGTTTTGTTTAGTTATTTGGGTTTTTTTTTAATTTGCAAAAACGGATCTGCCCGTAGGTGCTACCATTGTTCTGGATCTTTATCTGAAATTCTCGTGACATTTGACTTCTCAGTGGGGATATTTCAATGTGTAGATATAGTCATTCCCATTATTTCATTAATTCTAAGTGCAATTATCCACAATAGAGAGAAAATTCAACATAAAACAGATACATGGATAGTGGCTGGTCAGCTTAGTATGAGAAAGAGCAGGTGTTGAGTAACTGTGACCTGTGGTTCTCAGGTGCTACCTTGAAATGAAGGTCAAATAAGCAAAGTGAAGTAATGTATTGAATAGCTTAATATGAGGTAAATGTTGAAGGGAAATACTGTTGCTGCTATAATTTGGTTTTTAGGAAACATGGAAGTGAAAATATCATGTCAAATCAAATACAACTAGCATACATTTCTGCTTGATTTTACCAGGTGACTGATCTTGATGATGAAGTTGGATCTCCAGCGGAAGAATTTAAAGCCTTTGCAGCAGACACAGGAATGAACAGAAGCCAGTCAGAATACTGCAACGTGGGCACAAAGACCTATCTGACCAATCACCCAGCTAAGAAGTTCGTTTTTGACTTCATGCGGGTCTTAATAATAGACAACCTATGTCTTACTCCTGCCAGCAAGCAGACTCCACTGATTGATCTTTTGTTGGAGGTAAAGACAAAAAAAAAAACTGCGTTTACATCTCTTTTGTGCAGTTTTCTGATTAGAACATGAATAACCAAGCATACTTGAAGCGAGATACCTTTCAGATTTCATATTCTTCAGTTGTACAGGCAGAACATACCACGGACTATGGGAATTTTTTTTTTTTTTAATCTCAAATGAGCTGTATACCCTAACAGTTTGTTTCTCTTCTTTCCATCCCCACAAGCATACCCCTAATTCAGTCCTTTATCGTTCTTTCCCTAGGCCAAGAATTGACAGAATCTTTCTGTAGAGGGCCAAGTAGGAAATACTTCAAGCTTTGCAGGCCATATGGTCTCTGTTACAGCTGTTCAGCTGTATCACTATAGCCAGAAAGCAGCCATTGACAATACATAAACAAATGAGCATGGCTATGTTTCAGTAAGACTTTGTCTTCCAGAACAGACTTAGGCTGGATTTGGCCCATGGGCTTCAACACCTTCTCTTGACACAGTGGTCTTGTCTCCTCAGCTTATAACTCCCTACTTCCGTCCCTCTTTCTTTTTTTTTTTTTAATATTTTATTTATTTATTCGAGAGAGAGAGAGAGTGAGTGCGAGAGAGCATGAGAGGGGAGAAGGTCAGAGGGCAAGCAGACTCCCCACGGAGCTGGGAGCCTGATGTGGGATTCGATCCCAGGACTCTAGGATCATGACCTGAGCTAAAGGCAGTGGCTTAACCAACTGAGCCACCCAGGAGGCCCCCATCCCTCTTTCATTATTATTGCCAGGTCTTTATTGTTCTTGGTGTCCTGTGCAGCGTAAGACATGGTGTGTTGCACATAGTAGGTGCTTAATATGCACTTACTGAATTTTCCCCAAGGCACCAAAGTTCTAGGTTGCTTGCTACCTTAGCTCGGACGGCTATAACAAAATACCGTTGACTGAGTGGCTTAAGTAACAGACATTTATTTCTCCCAGTTCCAGAGACTGAGAAGTCTGACTTTAGGGCGCCAGCTTGGTGAGGTTCTGGTGCCGTCTTGCTGGCTTGCACACAGTTGCTTTGCTATACTGTCACAGGGCGGAGAGAGAGCGAGCGAGCGAGTGAGCAAGCAAGCGAGAGCTAACACGTGCACACAGGCTCTGGTGTTCTTAACAAGGGCACTAACCTTCTCATGGGCACTCTACCATCATGACCTCATCTAAACCTAATTACCTGCTGATGGCTCTGTCTCAGAATGCCATCACTTTGATGGTTAGAGCTTCACCACATGAATTTAGGGGAACACAGACATTTAGTCCACTGTACCTGTCCATTTTCCTAATAAATGATGTGAATCGGCTGATGCACCGGAAGATGACCCTACATGGCGACCTGCTGGCTGCAGAAATTGGTCATCCCTGAAACCCAAATGTTCACCTAGAAAAATAGCAAAAGATTGTAGAAAGAGAGTTTAATATATGACGAGTTGCCTGTACTCTCATATACTTTCGGTCACTTCATATAGGTAGGGTCACAGGGTCAGTCCCTTCCAGGGCTCTGAAAATAATAACGGTCAGTGTGGAAGAATAACTTCTCTAGTCTCTCTGGGGGACTTCCCACATGCTCTCAACCATTTGGCAACTGAACCTGCACTTTCTCTGCTCCCTCTAGTGGCTAACACAGTTAATTTTTTATTTGAAACCTTAAAACCACAGGAGATATTTTATCTTATTCATGTGAAAAATATCTCTATTCAGTCAATTAAAAGAAATTGCTAATGTAGTTCAGATACCAGTCATGCTGAGCATTTTAACCAGGACCACAATGTTTAATATTGGCAGAAAAATAATCATTATCATCAATAATTCATTTGGTGGAATTTAAAAGCATGCCTGGTAGGGCTTGTCCTCGTTGAAAACTTTGAGAAGCAAGATGGCTAGTATCTTAGTGTATTGGGTAGGAATTTGAAGCACTCTATGCAAAATGAAGTGGTGATCAGAATATAATAGGATAATAAAGTTTAGAAGAGTGTGTTCAAGAAAGCATAATTGAGCCAAATAATAAAATACACGTGTGTGGAATATAGGGGGTGATATATCCAGTAATAGCATTTTCAGTCTTGTAGGAATCCTGATAGCTAATTAACGAGCCTTAGATAAATGATATAATTGTCTTTCATATTGGTTTTCTATATTTTTCAAAGAGAAGGTTTGATACAACATGTATTAACCTCGAATTAATTTCTCATTGTCACAGATAGCAATTTGCCCTACAGTAGAATTGTGTCTGATTATACGGGAAGGGGGGCGAGTTAGGGCTGGCTGGGGTTACAGTTCAGGGAGCAGCAGGGAACGTCAAGATTGAAACTCCCAAGTAAATTATAAACTCCTTATAGTTAGTTACCAGCTTTCACATGTCTTTTACTCTCTCACAGAATTAGTATAGTTGTTTGGTGTAGTTCTTTTCTGTATTTTTAAATCATGTAACTATAATTACATCCTGGCAGTTCTTCTCAAACAGGAAGATATGACACCATCTAATAGGAGAGATATACATTGGCTCTTAAAAATTAACTTAATACTTTGAGGAGCTTCAACTCTACTACACATGTACAGAATAAACACAGAAAACATTTATTGCACTACATGTTTTCCTATGGTGTAAAAAATAAATGACAAGCATATGATTTTGAATGTTGTGATTATGAAGTCTTTATCTGTGAAGAAGTTCAAGAAGAGAATTGTCCTGTATGTTTACCATTTATCTACATGAAGGACGGGGTTTGAACCAACTGATTTTTGAGTTCAGTGTGTGAGGCCGGCCATCTTCAGTCTTAAGATTGTTAGAATCTCACCATGAGATTATCTACTTACTTGACTGGATCTACGAAAGAATATGTGAAATTATCTTTATTAGCAACTAATAAGATTTCCATTCGTATAGGCTGACCAGAGCGTGACACTGAGACCAAGAACAAGGGAGACAGTGTGGCGTAATTGAAGGAGCATGGGTTGGGAATGAGAAATACCTGTTTTGAATTCTGGCCCTGGTATTTATTATATAAGCATTTTCATCTCACAGAGCTCAATCCATTCTCTGGGGAATAATTTATATCCTGTTACCCCACATGATTTTTGTGGAAGTAATTATATGTAAATCACCAGCAAAATCTATCTTGAGATTAAATGTGTGCTGGTTGTAGCTGCGTGACCTTGACCACTCCTAGTTCTCTTCACCCCTTCTAGTTTGCCCATCTTTCAGATGGTATAAAAATAGAACAGGTCTCTGAGGGCTGCTGTGAGGGTTAAATGAGATCGTACATTTACGGTTCCTAACACAGGACCGGTGGCACGGAAGGCTCCCTCAGAAACTGCGGTGGCCAACACGGGCGTCTCCCCAGCCAGGCTGTAGCTCTTCTCCCTGCTCCCCCGTGTCTGCTGTCATCACCCGGTGTCATAGGGAGGGCCCAGGGTGGTTGTGGCGTGTGAAGGCCACTGTGGCAGCAGGAAGAAAGTGCAAGGAAACAGATAGAAAAGGTTTTGGCTCTGCCTGTGGGAAAGCTAGTGAGTGTGTGCTTGTCTGATGCCACAAATACAGTTCATGACTCTCTGTCCCAGCCATATTCTAAGAGATCTCCCCATTCATAGCGTGTAGTCCACCCTGGCTGACCACACAGGGCAATAAATGGACAAAAAGTGGGAGAAGTTGGGTAAAGAGAGCTCTGTAACATACCTGAGAGAAGAGATCAGCTAAGAGGAATACTGCAACCAGAATGAGGAAGCTCAAAATCCTCTTCTTGGAGGGCTTCAGCACATGACAGAAACCACAGAACACCGAAAGCCTTCCTCCTAGAGCGGCCTGCCCTCAGTGGGGGCAGCAGGTACCCTGGGCTCTCTGGCCTGTGCATGTGAAGATTCTGTGTGGTCTCTGTTGGCTGCAAAAAGGAGGCTGTGATTCTTTGAGTACTGATGTGGACAGGCTTCCCTGTTTCTGTAGGGAAGACACTGGACAGCCACAAGCCTTAGCCGATCTTAGTGCTCACTCTGTCTTCTGCCCTGAGCTCATCCCAGTTATCTGGTGTAGCCAACCAGGTTTATTTAAAAGATTGCAGAGCTGCTTATGTGTGTTTGTTAACTTCAATATGGAGACTTAGTAAAGCTGGAAGAGTATGGTATAGCAAGTGAGGCCATGAACGTTTGCCATCAAAAAAACTGATGTTTGAATCCTAGTGTGACTTAACCATTCTAAGTCTCAGTGACCTTATCTCTGAAATGGGATGATAGTTCTACTTGAGAGAGAGATTTTTGCAGATTGAGATAATGCATATAAAGCTACTAAGCACTGTGTTTGTTACATAATAGTAAGTCCATAGAATTTTTTATTTTTAAAAAAGAAACACTTCTGAGACAGCTGTGCATGCATTTGTAAAGTCTTAAATCCTTTAAAAGTTAGGCTACAATAAATCTCAGCAAGAACATTTAAACCCAGCAATTAGAGCCAATAACAAGTATAAATTCTGGGTCAGAATCACTCATATTACAGCTTCTGTGAGGGGATTCAGAGGATTAAATGTTCATTGGTGACTGAGCCTTGCCTTAAATCCTTGCAGAATACTAAAGAATATTTCTTAATTAAGATAAATAATGTTGATGAAGCTACTTCTCTCTGTTCTATGGCCCCTTTGTTTGCAAACTCCAAAACTTTGTCTAGTTAAGATTGATAAACTCTACTCATTATTACTTATCCCATTAATCATGTTTAGTTGTTACAAGTCAGAATTAGCACTGTCTTCTTGAGGAGTGTTTAAATCCTCCTGTGAATGGTGAGCCTTACTCGGAGAAACTTTGATGGACTTAAACTATTGGATAAAATGGTCTCTGATCTGATGACAAGGTAATCCTCAAAGATCTAATCAGTCTGCTTCCCACTTAAACATTCTCTTTCTCTTTCTTTGGTAGGGCTAGGGTCTCCCTGTACTGGCAGCATGAGGAATAGAGAGGGTGTGGGCGGCCATGCGTTCCTGCGGACCGTTGTGATTCAGCTGTTCTCTTACACAGGAAAACTTATTAAGATTAAAAACAAGATGATCTGTCCTTCACTTTTTCCCAAATAGATACTAAACCGAATTCCTAAACACTAAGTACTATTTTAAATGTTACTAATTAGGCCCATATTCTGTCATTTTAAGACAAATATGTCTTACCTGCAAAATGGAGAAATGTTTGTTGCAACTCAGGTTTAGCTGGTGGTAACCAAATCCCTAGAATAAGATCCTTGATCTGAGTATAGAATTTAGATTTTAACTGCTCCTTTAAACCCTTTATCAGTACCACTTCGGAAATCAGAATAGAATGAAGTGGGTTTTTTTCAATGGAACAGATTTAACTGTAAATGAAAAACAGTAGTCTAAAGCCCACTTTTGTAACATGGACATAATCATAGTCCCAGATCTGTCTTTTTTTTTTTTAAATAAAGATTTTATTTATTTGACAGAGAGAAACACAGCCAGAGAGGGAACACAAGCAGGGGAGGTGAGAGAGGGAGAAGCAGGCTTCCTGCCAAGTAGGAAGCCCGATGTGGGACTCCATCCCGGGTCTCCGGAATCATGACCTGAGCCAAAGGCATTCGCTTAACCAACTGAGCCACCCAGGCACCCCCCAGATCTGTCTTATCCAAGGATCTGCAAAGCATCAGTACTGTGCCTATATCAAAACATACAGATCTCTTGTTAAGAAAAAAATTTTTGTTAGTTTCGTCAATTCAACATCCAGCTCCAACCAAAAGCTGGCGTTTGAAGATGACAAAAGGCTCTTTCCCACCTTTTATCCACTGGGCTCCCAGTGCTTTACCACCCACCTCACAGGTTAGATACTTGACATTGATGCACCTGGATTATATTGCCCTAATTACCAATCGAAATGCCATCTGAGGACTGTAGTGTAACTTTCTGCTGCAAGCTTTTATTCAAGATAGTTTTTAAACTCATCTCTGTACTGTATAAAACCCTTATCAAAAGTATTACCCATAGGGATATCATTGTCCTCTTTATAAAAACCCACAGAGAACATTCCTCTAAGAACAATTTTAGGAAAATATCCTTGCTGACAATCTCTAGTGTGCTTTTTATAGACAATAAAAAGCTTTATAAACCATACCATCTTTTTTTTTCCTCCTTCTTGAAACATAGGAAACCAGAGCTAAGTTGTGTGCTTAGTTAACTTTTTGAGATAAATATTCCCCTCCCCATCGACTTTACCCCCTTGATTACTAGCTTCCTGAGGTTTTGTGTTTGTTTTAATGGCTTTGTGATTTTATCAGTATCTCCTAATAAATTGCAAGGTGTCTTGGGAAGCGAGCAATACTAGTAGATTATTGAATGCTTATTAAATACTTATGATGCTTAGAATATTGTTTTTGGAGTACTGGATTCAAAAGATGATGTTGTTTCACTTTTGCTTCTTTTTAATTCTGTGGTCAGAAAAGCAAAAGAAAGCACAAGCATATATCTACCATCATTCATGTCTTATTTTATTACTTAGCAGTAGGTTTTTTTTTCATGTAACTATGTAAGTATGATAATACAACTATGATTGAGCTCTTATCTTTGTTTAGTTGATTTTGTTTCTAATTCTAAATTTCTTGATTAGGCTTCTCCTGAAAGATCTACAAGAACTCAGCAAAAAGAATTCCAGACTTATATTTTGGATAGCGTGATGGACCATTTGCTTGCAGCTGATGTCTTATTGGGTAATACTGTGGGGTTTTTGTTTGTTTGTTTGTTTTGTTTTGGTATTTATTTATTTATTTCCATCACCCAGCCACCCCATCTCCCTACCCCCAACCCCAGCAACCCCTTAGTTTGTTTCCTCAGATTAAGAGTCTCTTATGGTTTGTCTCCCTCCCCAGTCCCATCTTGTTTCATTTTTTCCCCCTTTATCAAAGCACCTAAAATCACACTTCTCTGTCTAAACTCCAAACATATCTCCTTTTAACTTTATCTTTTCATTTTTGTGCATTTTTTCCTTCGTATTGGTATTTTTCTGTAATAAGGAAGAGGCCTGTCTATATCTTTCCTTTGAATCTGGGATAAAGAATCAACAACAGGAAGTACTGAAGTTGCTTATTCACATCTGTACACTCAGGTGGCAGGAAGAGGACAAGTAAAGAGAAACAGTGTTTTAAAAACCATATTATGTAAACAGGTTACATTTCTATGACTGTCTCATACTTTTAAAAATTAACTTATTGTAATATAAATAAACAAATTGTAAAGCTCTGTGAATGACCACCCAGACACCATGCCTATATAAGACCGCTCAGAAATGCATGGGAGGCATCCCCACTTCCCTCTTGCCCTGACCCATTTACTGTTCACCGAATCACTGTCCCGAGATCTAAAATAACAGGTTCATTTGGCATGCTTTTAAACTTGATAAATGGAATCATACAGCATGTATTTGTTGCTGTCTAGCTTCTTACACTCAACATGATATTTGTGAGATTTGTCCCGGTTGTTGCCTCTAGCCAGAGTCCATTTATTTTCATCAGTATGTAGTAGTCTATTATATGAATAAATAAAATGTTTTTAAAAAACAACCATTTTGTTGTGGTTGGACATTTAGTAGTTTCTAGGCTGAGACAATTAATTAGAATTAAAGCTGCTTTAAATATCCTTGTTCATATGGGCCACATATATGTACACTGTAGAGAGAGAACCTTAAACAGGCTCCACATCCAGTACAGAGCCAGACATGGAACCCATCGCAGGGTCCCATGTGGGACTCGATCTCATGATCCTAAAATCATGAGAGCCGAAATCAAGAGTCTAAGGCTTAACTGATTGAGCCTCCCAGGCACCCCTGTGTTATATTCTAGGATGGCTTCCAGAACATAAATTCAGAACACATTAAGGTGTTTTTTTCTATATGTCCCTATCTACTTACAATAAAAATATAAAACTTGATACGTTTACAGTGGAGCTAACATATATAAAATGATAGAATTTAAAGGAAGAGAAGTAATTAACATATTTGCTACTTGAGTGCCCAGCAATATTAATCAGAGAGCTTCCATACTATTAAATTATCATTTTTTGCTAAGTGAGTGTGAGAAGAAACTTTAGTATTATCTTAACATGTAACTCTCAAAGCATGGTGTCAAGTCAAACTTTTCTGTTTCTCTTTATCACGTGGGAATCTTACTTACACAGTAACAGTTTTACTGTGTAAAGACACAAAATGAAGTGTTTTGCATAATGGAGTAATTTAAAGTTAAGTAGGAATAATATACTCAGTGGGGCTCTAGAATTTCTAGGAAGGAGGGGTTTATAGAGGGCATTTTGGTTAAGCGGATTAGTCTTTTTTTTTTCTTTGATTTTTTATTTAAGTATTTGACAGAGAGATCACAAGTAGGCAGAGAGGCAGGCAGAGAGAGGAGGAAGCAGGCTCCCTGCCGAGCAGAGAGCCCGATGTGGGAATCGATCCCAGGGCCTTGAGATCATGACCTGAGCGGAAGGCAGAGGCTTTAACCCACTGAGCTACCCAGGAGCCCTAGGTGGATTAGTCTTGAAGCAGTATATACGCAACAAATACACCAGGGGGACTTGGGAACCTTTTTGAGGAGAATCAGGCCTGAAGGTAAACCAGGGAGGGAGGGAGAGGTGCCCCTTGGCCCCACCTGCACTGACTGTAGTTTCCACAGTTGTTCTTCTCCTCTCCTTCATGACTTCATTGCAGGTATATTCAGAACCAGAGTTATGTTTGATGGTTTGTTTTACCCTTTATTACACAGAATCAACGCATAGCCAATAACCTGACAGCTTTTTCTCAGACATCTCTGTCGCTGCCAGTTTAAGTGGAGGAACCATTGGCTTATCACAGTCTCGAGCAATAGGAGACTTCACATTCTCAATCCATAACTCTTTTATCCTGCAGAAGTTATTTCTTCCAATGTATGCCGGGATTTCTAGCCAGGAGCATCATTTTTTTAAAGTAGTACATAAGAGCCTCGTGGTCCTATTTCTAAATGTAGTAGATGAACTCATTTTGCCTTAGCCTCATTTGTCAGAGGATCTGGTCTTGTGCTGGTTGATAGCAATTTCCTTGGATTTTTTTGTTGTTGTTGCTCAAATTTAGGGGAAGATGCATCTCTGCCTATTACCAGTGGAGGAAGTTACCAGGTCTTGGTGAACAATGTGTTTTATTTCACACAACGTGTGGTGGACAAACTTTGGCAAGGCATGTTCAACAAAGAATCTAAACTTCTTATAGATTTTATAATTCAACTAATTGCACAGGTAATCTATTGTCACTTTTAGAGTATGTGTTTTCCTTGAAAAACTTCCTGATGTGTCAGAATTATTGGAAATAAATATAACTAAGATAATGTTAACGTTTCCTATAAAGCTCAGCTTACTGAAAGTGAATAAAAACTGTAGACTTATAATCCTTCCTCCCCTTACCCATAGTTTTGTGCCAACTTGTCCCTTGTAAAGTTGCCCGGTTCTTTTTTTTTTTTTTAAGATTTTATTTATTATTTGACAGATCGCAAGTAGGCAGAGAGGCAGGCAGAGAAAGAGGGAGAAGCAGGCTCCCTGGTGAGCAGAGAGCCCAATGCGGGCCTCCATCCCAGGACTCTGAGATCATGATCTGAGCCGAAGACAGAGCATAACCTACTAAGCCACCCAGGTGCCCCAAGTTGCCTGGTTCTCTCAAGCTGTGGGCTCTCACTAATCTCCCACTGCTGTTGCTTTTTGCTACCCAGCTTCCTTTTGGTTTAAATAGCTTAAGTTGATACAATTTGATAAGGTTTTGTTTTTTGTTTTGTTTTGTTTTATTTTTTTACAGTATGATACATTTGTGTGTAAAGGTTTACAGAGCAGGAAAAGTTGATAATAAAGGAACATTTTCTTCTTGTAATTAAATCTTCACAGCATTCCTTGTAGGTCTTTGAAGGTATCATTTAGTGAGTGTGTATGTGCGTGTACGTGTATGTGTGGTACCTCTGACCAAGGAATGTGGGCCTGGTTTGCCACAAGTGATGAATCTTACTGAACACATAATGCAGAAACAAGGAAATACCGTTATCATGGGTTATTAGAATACGGTGCATAGGTTCTTTCATGTCATCTAAGAACTTTTTCAGAGATAAATTTGTATTTAAGCCAAAGAGAAAAGTTTACGAGTGAGGAAATGAAACTAGATTGTCAAAAGTGTTTAAGCTTTTAGGTTTGTTTTTCCCAATAATTTTGAGTAGAGATCATTCACCTGAACAAAACTTTTGTGGTAGGAGATTGTCCCTGGACACCACCTCCTCACGTGCTCGGGCAGGCCACTCTGCTCTGCTCTGAGAGTCTCAGCAGCTCTCCTCACTGGGGAATGAGGCTCTCATCTCGTTGAATTATATTTATGTGTCTCTTGGGTTCTGATCCTCATCACAGCAAGAGCTTTTCGGTTTTTAACTTAACACCCTGTACTGAGCCTGCACCTTGTACATAATAAACCTAATGTTGATGTGCGAATGAGAAGCAGACCATCTGTTTCTGTCCCTTTTACTAAGTGGAGTATCTTTCATATCTTTAGTCAAAAAGGAGATCCCAGGGATTGTCACTCGATGCGGTGTATCACTGCCTCAACAGGACCATCTTGTACCAGTTCTCACGGGCACACAAAACCGTTCCACAGCAGGTAGCTCTCCTTGATTCGCTCCGGGTACTGACTGTCAACAGGAACCTGATCCTGGGACCCGGGAACCATGACCAAGAATTCATCAGCTGCCTGGCTCACTGCCTTATCAATCTGCATGTTGGAAGGTAACTTTTTCACATTCAGTTTGCTGCCATGAATTTATCTTTGATATTTTTCCACCAAAATTCTTTGTTCTACTTTTTTGATAGTAACGTTTCTTTTTCCTCTTACTCTCGATTTTAAAACTTCATGGAAAATAGAAAAAACAAGGGTTACATTTGTGCAATGAAATAATGAGTATTTTTTTCTTTAATTTTCTGTGTCTTTAAATTGGTCTTTCAATCACCTTATGTCACATACATAATTTAAAAAGAAAGTTTACTTTTAAAATAAAGTACACATTGTTGGAGGTTAAGAGGGATAAAAAGAAAAGAATGTAATGAAAAAATGCAGTGTTCTATGTTAAGTGGGTGAACTTAGGACTTTTCCTGATTGCTTTGACAGATACTTATTTAGTGTTTGGACATTGAATTAGGCACTGGGATGAGATGTGAGCAAGAAAGACTCCACGGCAGGGTCCTGGAACATGCAGTCTAGTAGGGGAGACAGACCAGTCAGGTGTGCGGCGTGCTTTGCTAGAAGCATGGTGCTTTGGGAGCATGGAACAGGTGCCCCGAATGGGAAAGAGACACCAGCCGAGTTACAGCTTGAGCTTGCTTGAGGAGTTTAGCCCTCACTGAGGATGAAAAGGGATGATATGGGAACAGAGATCTGTGAGTGCCCAGGGAAAGGAAAGGATATGGCACTTTGGGAAAACCGCAAGTATCTCACGGCAACCGGAGCAAAGGGTGGTGGGAATGAGAGACTGGGGGAGGGGATGCAAAGGCCTATGAGAAAAGGTTCTTAGGAACTTTTTGTAATTCTTAGGGAAAAATGTTAATAGTGATCAGAAAGCGCCTTAAATACTAAGCCGCTCATCTTGATGCTATTGTTTAGTGTAATTACATTTAGCCAAGTGGATCTGTGAGATCACCTTATGAAATGGCATGTTCGTGACGAAGTAGTAGTTCTGTGTTGTGCATCTGCTGAGTCTCTGTCTGCCAGTTATGGAACCTGGTGATAGAGCCAGCATTTCCTTATGTCTGCAGAGCTATACTTAGTCATTATAGCTTTCAGCAATAGTCATTTCCTTCAGAGAGTTTAAACTCACTGGAATTTTTCAGCAACGTGGATGGATTCGGATTGGAAGCAGAAGCCCGCATGACTACATGGCACATTATGATCCCCTCTGACATTGAACCAGATGGCGGTTACAGCCAAGATATCAGTGAAGGTGATTACCTCCATTTGTTTTCTTCCTTTTTTCTCCCCACTCTCCCCATTGCCAAAAAAAATTTTTTTAAGAGACAGAGATGAGTGTAGGGAGAGGGGGAGAGAGAATCTTAAGTAGGCTCCCTGCCCAGCACAGAGCAGGACCTAGGGCTCGATCTCATGACCCTGAAATCACGACCCAGGCAAAATTAAGAGTTAGACGCTTAACTGACTGAGCCACCCAGGCAATTTTTAAGATAGACTCTGTCCCCTCCAAAAAAAAATTCACCTTGGGTACTGCCAACATTGGCAACCAGTGCTCCAGTAGGTCCCTCCTAAACACATGCCAGTCTGCCCACCATCATAAACCAGCCAACCAGCAGTAGCTCTCCTTATGTTGCTAGCCCCTAACATTTCATGGTAACATTGGGAGATTTGATGATACTTACATTACTTGCACAAATAGTAGTACCAATACCAACGTGGCATTTACCATTAAGAGAGCTGCCTATTGGTATAGTGTTAGGCAGGTCTCATTAGACATGAAAATATTGCCTGAGATAGGTCATCACTACTACCATTTTTAATCTCTGTTATTCATTTTCTCTTTTAACTTGCTTTTCCCAATGAGTTTTGTTAAGTATTTTGCATTAAAATCTTTGGAGTGGATTCATTTCTAATTTGCACATCGGTCAGTAGCAAGTCATAACTGTAATAGTGCTTGTCTCCATAGCCATACAGTGTGATAACTTTCCATATGAGTTTATCCTTTGGAAGTCCAGCACTTATTCTTTCCTTCCTTTGAACATTAATTTATTCTCTGTCCTTCACTAATGCACCTTGAAGCCCAGACACTGAGCACACCCCCTAAGGAACTGACAACCCAGAACATTGTTTCTCAAAGCAAGATGCTCAGACCAACAACATCAGCATTATTTGGGAACTTGTTAGAGAAACAGGTGCTCTGGCCCCTGCTTCAGTTGATAGGAGTCAGAAACTCTGTGGGTAGAGACCAGCAATTTGAACAGGCTATCCAGGTGACTCTGATGCTTGCCAAAGATTGGTCTAGAGCAGGAGTCAGACCAATTAGCAGGCAGTCCAAAACAAGATGGAATTTAATAGTAAATATTCTTTTAAAATATTTATTTCTTGCCTATTGGAAAATATTGAAGAACAACTAACTTAATTTTGAACTTATTTTAAATAGATGTAAAACTTACTTTTAAATGGGGCGTAGGTTCTTACACAGAAGAAGCTAGACAATGAAATGTATATGTAGGGGTGCCTCGGTGGCTCAGTCCTTAAGCATCTGCCTTTGGCTCAGGTTATGATCCCAGAGTCCCGGGATTGAGCCCCACACTGGGCTCCCTGCTCAGCCTGCTTCTCCCTCTCTCACCTCCCCTACTTGTGTTCCCTCTCTAGCTGTGTTTCTCTCTGTCAAATAAATAAAATCTTTTTTAAAAATGTAATTTCCAGTTTTATAAATAAAAAATGCAGTCTTCTGCATACATATGAAGTTTTTTTTTTTTTTTAAGTTCTCCAAGTAACCAACTGCATTGTTGGTGATCTGAGTAATTCTTTTTACTGAGATTAATACTATCTGAAGCAATTTTTTTTTTACAATTAAGTACTGTAGATGAGATTCTTAGATGTAAGACATGAAGAAAATTTTACTACTTTTGTATTGTTTTTGATAAATTTTTTTTTTTTTTCATTTCCTAGGGCGTCAGCTTCTCATAAAAGCTGTCAACAGAGTTTGGACTGAATTGATTCATAGTAAGAAGCAGGTCTTGGAGGAGCTTTTCAAAGTCACTCTACCTGTAAATGAAAGGGGTCACGTGGACATAGCTATAGCAAGGCCGCTCATTGAAGAAGCTGGTTTAAAGTGCTGGCAGAATCATTTGGGTAAGAGTCCTCAGAGGTCATGTGACTAACAGATTTACTTGCAACTGTTTACGTGGGTACCCTTTAGATATATAATTAAAAAAACTTTTCCCAAAGGATGTCATGACAGCAGCAGAAGTGAAAAGCAACACCCATTCTGGAATGACTATGTTGAGATTGTAGCTTTTCTTCTCAGGTTTTTGTTTTTGTTTTTTTTTGGTTTGTTTTGTTTTGTTTTGTTTTAATCTAAAATGTGTTACACATCTGGCATCCATGAATTTGGAAGATAATATATTGCTCGCAGATGTAATAATGGTCACCGTCTTGGTTATACTTATGTAATCCCTTCTCTGGAATTCTGAAATTCAAAAAGCTTTAAAAACCTAAGTTGTTTGTTTTTTTTTTTTCATGAATTTGGTGCCTGAAAATCACTTGGTAGCAAAACCTAATCTATATTTATCCTACTTACTATAAATATTCACACATTTTGCTGCAAAAATATTAATGTGTTCAGTTATGGTTTACTGCCATTGACCCTCAGTATTATATAATATATCTACCCTATCACCATTTAAAATCCAAAACTTTCTAAATTCCCAAGTATATGTGGCACCAGATATTTTAGATGAAGAGTTGTGAATTGTTATAGAAATTGAATACAGTTAAAATAAGCATATTACCGTAGAGCTGTGAAATTTCAACCAAATGTAGATTCAGCTAGTATGATAATTATCAAGCAGCTATGCTCATACAAGATCACCAGCAAGTAAATGTGAAATATCTAAGAGAATGTGTCTGTACTGTAAGCTGCTTTTGATGACTACAGAATTACAATTTGTAGCCGTGATGCAGAAATGTTAAAAGTAAGACTATTTCATACATGGAGAAATTGTAAAATAATCTAATTTTAATTTCATAGCCCATGAAAAGAAATGCATAAGTCGAGGAGAAGCTTTAGGGCCCACCACACAATCCAAGTTGTCCCGTGTCAGCAGTGGCTTTGGTCTTTCCAAGTTAACAGGATCGAGAAGGAATCGAAAGGAAAGCGGTCTTAATAAACACAGTCTTTCCACCCAGGTACGTTGTTTGGTTTCATCGATGTATTACTAGAAATCTTTATTTCCAGGTTTAGTTGTAGTGTTTTGTATAACACACTTAACCTGTACGAGCACATGATTTTAGTGGAACTTTTCTGCAGTTTTGCTTTTAAAAGAGATAAATAACCCAGATAATGGAAACTTCTCCCAATTTGTTATAATAAAGTTGCACTGTGAGACCCACTTCATAATTGGACATAAGATAAGATTCAGATTACTGATACATGGTCAGACTATGGGTTATTTTTTTCCCCAGTTTTTCCAAACTTTCAGTAATTTTGTTACTGATCACTATATAAATTTTAAAGCAGTGGCAGAACAAAATGGTTTTTTTATTCTTTATAATCTTGTCATATATATTTATGATTGATTTTTTTAAACTTATATACCTCCATTAATTTCTTTCCCATCATACTTCTTTTGGCATCCTGGAATCTTAGTGGTAGCAGTGCAAAGGGTCTGAGAGAAACAATGTATATCATTCATTCCCTATGTCATGTTGGATTCTCCAGGAAGCACACTGAGAGGGTGTTTGGTGCAAAGTGATTTTTATGGGTGCCCTTGTGGTCCATATTTGTGAAGGGTAAGAAAGGAAGCAGGATTGGTCACAGGGAAATACCATGTTACAAGGCACGTCTAGGCTCAACTGACCAAAGTGGAACTTTGGGGCCAAAATGGCCTGTCATAGTTGACCCATACTGAGCTGAAATGCCTGAACCTAATTCCCTCCAAATCAGCCAGTCATTGGGTTTTGGGTCTCCTGGCAATTCTGTCCAGCTGAGGTGATCCCTGAAGGTGCTGATGGCAAACTCAGAAGCTGTGGGAGCCAGCCCATCCTGGAAGGGGCACAGAGATAGGGGGCGAGGGAGTGTGGATCTCTGTCCATCACACAAGCCTCCACTAGATTCATCACATAATTAATCTTCAGGAGTTTTTTGTTTTGTTTGTTTTATTTTATAGTTGTGTCTTTAATGGAATTTTAATAAATTTAGTTGGGATTATTTTAAGTCTGGTTAACATTTTTCCAGGGAAACCCATGAAACACTAAGACTCTTTTTCCATCCATTGTTAGGAGATTTCTCAGTGGATGTTTACACATATTGCTGTTGTCCGTGATTTAGTAGACACACAGTATAAGGAATATCAGGAGGTAAGAATTCATAACCACAATAAAGGTTTGTTTTGTGTTCCTCGAGTGAGAAAGAACTCTGTTTCTCATGATACTTTTTTTTACTGAATAAGTTGCTGAACTGCACTCGTCAGATGATGTTTTTAATTGTCCCTGGCAATGGCTGCTTTGGTCATTGGTTTTAATAAAAGATAGAAAAATTTGAACTTTCTAGAAGGCAGATGGCATTAAAAAAACAAAACCAGCACACCTGAATTTCATGACATTAACTGCTGACATACTGCCTGTATTATTCCTAATAAGTAGTAAAATGAAAGAAAATCCCTCTCTTTCAGACTTAACAAGGAGACTGTGAAGATATGCATCTAAGTATCTGAAAAGTCTCTTAAAAATTCAAAAAAAAGTTAAAGCTCAATATTTTTTTATTATAGGATCTTGGTGTTTATGTTGGTAAGAAATAAATTCAGTGAAATCCTCTTGGTGAATTCATAATTACTCAATAACTTATCCTAAATATTTTATTTCCGAGGTGGCTGATTTAGATCTGTTGAAGGTTGCCGGATGATGAACTGCTAATACTTTATGGGCATATACTAGCTAGTTGTTATAGGAGGGTCACACCCCTGGCCCCCAAACTACTATACATAAGTACTACTGTGATATCATGTAATTTCAAGATTATTCATTCAGTAATCTTCACTATATAAAGATTTTATTCTAAGATTGATATTATATACTTATGTTCCATGAACTATTAGATGAGGTAGTTATAATTTCTAATCATCTGCTGAATTGCTATACATCTTGACATTTGATAAATAGCCAGAAGTTATACCAGTTCATAAATTTTCATTTAAGCAAAATGGTTTAGATCTATCCCAGTGGTAGCTGAAATTTTTTTTTTTAATTTTTATATGAACACCAAGTTCTTTATCAGAGTTGCATGTTTATATTCTTTGCCTAACATCTTTGGAAATGTTACCAAGCTTACCAATAAGCCAATATGTTGGCAGTATTTCTTGTTCTGATTGACTAGCTCTTCTCCTTGTCCATGTTCTAGTACTTGTTTTATAACTTGAGGGTCGGAGGGGGAGAGTCATCCTTAAATTACCGTGTTTATCTATCGACTTACACTGGACTAACCATGGCAGTGTATGTTCATAAGTAATGTTACCAGTTTTCTCCAGTGTTCCTTCGTTCAAGTGTACCAAGCCCTCTGCCTTGTATGCATCTGTCATTTACATGGTGCTAAACACTTGGACCCCCACAAAAAAAACATACCTTCTCACAGAACTGGGAGCTACTGTAACCATAAATAAATACAATTTTACTTTTATAATACTGACTAAAATGATATGTGCCCGTCTTGTTTCCAAATATTAACTTGGCTTTAAGTTATTTGTAGACTTTTGATTATTACTCCTGCTTTTGCTTGAAAACCAACCTGAACTCCCTCCTCTTAGCGTCAGCAAAATGCCCTGAAGTACGTGACTGAAGAGTGGTGCCAAATCGAGTACGAACTGTTGCGGGAGCGAGGGTTGTGGGGTCCCCCCATCGGCTCCCATCTAGACAAATGGATGCTGGAGATGACAGAAGGGCCCTGCAGAATGAGGAAAAAAATGGTGCGAAATGATATGTTTTATAACCATTACCCTTACGTGCCAGAAACGGAGCAGGAGGCAAACGTGGCGGTGAGTATGCAGAACTGAATATTTGTGATGGCTCTTCCTCTTGGCAGACATTTTTCTTTTAGGTCAGTTACCTAAAATACCTAATATAGGAAGTTCACCAAACCATACTCAGTTTATCACTCAGGGTGGCGGTAGTGGTGGGAGGCAGCAATGCAGCAGGGAGATGGTGAGTGAAGGGCTTTTAGCTTCCAGCCAGTGGAGCCATGCTGCCAGAGTGAAGCCCCGGTTCTGCCCCTTCACTAGCTGGGCCACCTAGGGCAGGCCGTTGGGACACGTTAGGTTCCCGTTTCCTGCTGCCTCGTGGGGAGAAAAAGAATGGGCCCATCTCAAAAGCTGTTAGGATTAGATTGAAGCACTTATATGGTGCTTATTTTGTGTCAGACACAAAGTGAAGTGAAGTAAATAAATACTGGCATAAGCAATATTCTTCGAAGAAAGCACAGAAGAGAGCTAAAGAATAATCGCCTGAATATGTGGATCTTTCTGTATATGTTAAGAAACTTCATCACTGATTCTGCAGGTTTAAAACAGAGCATTTGCCCATAAGTTTCCTATATTCAGATAAGTCACCCTTCCCCAAAGCTTTCATTCAGACTTGCGTATGACCAGAGAAATTTTGTCTAAGTTGCTGATGGTCCAGGAATCATGTTTTTAAGTTTAGGAAAATATATTCTCCCAATAAAGCCACTACAAGTTTAAAAAAGAAAATGCAAGAGTATAAAAAAATCTACTGAATTTAATTCTAAAAATCCTCATGACATTTCTAAGTAGTAATTCAACTCTTCAATGTCCAGTAATAATCCTTTGTCTCCAAACTGGAGAGTACTTTTGTCCTTAGAAAACTCGTGTTTGTCATAGAGTCACAGCTTCGGGAGTTGAAAGGAGGTCTCACTGGTCTTCTCATCCAGCCTCCTGATACCATCACTTTAATGTTCGGTCAGTTACAGAGATATTATCAATGAAGCATTTTACACTGCTTTTGTACCTCATGTTGGAAAGGTAGTCTGTATTTCAGTGGCTGCTGTATTGAATCGGGGCAGCTCCAGAGAATCCCTGATTCTTAGACCACTGTGTTGTTAAAAATCGATACTCCTTTTTGATAAACGAAATTCTTGAATTTTCCTTTAATATCATTTAGATTTTTTGAGGTATCAGTTAATTTTTTTAAAAAATTAGTATTACAACTTTTAAAAAAGACAGTCTGAAAAAACATATCCTAAGATTCTCCCCCTTCCCAAGCATCTGACCACACTATGCTTTGTTAAGACAGAAAGGTGACTATGTCTCAAGGGACTATAGCCCACGCTGTGTTTCACTTTAGTGTTCAGCCGCCTCTAAAATAAATCTAGTATAAACTCCTGTACCCAATTAGAAACCCAGGTCACACAAAGAATTGTCTGCTGAAGAACATTCTTGGTTTGTTCTTCTTGGATGTTTGGTTAGTAGGATTTTAGGGTCTGTGAGGTCATAAAGTTCAAACACTTGCCCAGTGTAGAAGTTTTATTACATTTCATTTAAAAACTTTTATTTCAGACTCTTCATGGGTTTTAAATACTTTCATATTCTTGACTTTACATTTGATTCTGTCAACAATTGAAGAAACTAAGATTTATAAAAGTGGCTTGGAACATGGATCGTCTAATAAATAGTATGGATTCTATGATGTGAGGGCAGGGTTCATGGTTTCCATGTCTCTTCTTTTTCTTGCCAAAACCCTGGCTCTCTTTATTTTGTGATCAGTGATTTCACTTCTGTCCTGATACTTCTTAGGGTATAGGTCTTAGATACTTCTAAGAGCATATGTCTTAGATACTTCTAAGAGTATAGGTCTACTGATATACTCTTCTTAGAGTATAGGTCTATGCTGATACACGGTTATCTAAGATTTTTCACAATAGCTCCCTGAAGTTCACTTTTCTCAAAGCTGTTCTATTCCGTCAAGAATGTCATACCTTGGTACAGCTGTAACTTAAAGCACCATAATTTCTAGTACTACTGCACTATGAAAAAAAAAAATTCACCCACCCATCCTTCACAACCTTTATTAGCACTTACTTTTGTCCGAGCCAACCAGCAGTGCAGTCTCTTAACTCTTAACCTTTTTTCCCCCTTAAGGTAAACACTTTAAGCCTATAAGAATTGATAAAATATTTCTTATTGAGTCAACAATGATATAAATTGAATCCATTCAAGAATACTAAAATATAAGATAAATATATATATCCTCTCCTAAAAATGGGACCAGCTCACTATTTTTATTTAACTGAGGCGTATGCTTTTGAGTTTTTTTTATTTAACTGAGGCATATTTTTTACTTACATAACCATAATATTTTTGTATTGTTTATACTTTTCCTTCTTTATAGCAGTGCCATTCACTTTATAAAAAGCATATTTAAACTTCTGTATCAGATAAAAAACAAAATAATCTATTTGGGGTTCACACTTACAACCTTAGTATTATTAGCATTTTATGTAAGCAAAAGCATTCACCAGCCTGAAAAATCTAAACAGACAGTCTCAGGAATATGTACCATATGGAACTTATTTTTTAACCAGATGGGTTACATATTGGGAAATACAGGGCAGTCAAGAAATGTTGGAGATACATTAACAAAAAAGGAAAGAGCAGGTGGGAAGGGGAGACAGTTACAGAATATGGACTTATGTGACTTTAGTTCATGCACGAGTCAAGGTTAATCTGCTACAATAAAATTTTCTGAATGACTAATTATTTAGGTCTTGCCAGTTCAGAATCTTTATAAATTTGAAATGCCATTAAATGTCCAAATTTATTCTATGGAATATGCAATCTGGCAATGTTGACAGCAAAGAAAATTCCCCAAAGTAGAAGCAACTGCTGTCCTACTGACTTCCATCATGAAATGAAAAAAGAGCAGATCCAAAGCACAATGAGTGTGATACTAATACTGTTTTCCCAATTTTACAGATGAGGAATCAAAACCTAGAGAAGGGTCTAGGCGCAGCTCCTAAGTAGTAGAGTATGATATAATGAATATATAGGATGAGATTCCTTAGAAGTTGAATCACTTTTGAAAAAGAAGCGATTCCAACGTTTGATGGTTTTGTGACCTTATTGGTGGACAGCGAATTTCTTCCAGACAGAAACAATATACTATGTTTTGTCTCTCTGATGCAGAGTATTAAGAACTTAATAACGTTGAGTGAATGGACTACCAGCAGTCGTTCTCCTGAAATTGTAGACTTTTTCCATTGCTTTCCCATTCAGCATTCTGTAGAAGTTTTCTAATTCTGAAAATTTTCTACTAAAAAGGGCTAGAGCCAAATTACAAAATTTGGGTCTAAAGTTTATAACTTGGCAGAGGACTCTACAAGAAAAAGGGCGTAAGTTTATGAATATGAAATTACCCAGACACCTCTTTCCAGGGTTTTGAAAGGATCCCTTGAGCAATGAGGGCTGTTGAAATTTAAGGTTTATTAACTTTCTAGAAAATCCACCGCTGCCTCAAACAGTATTTCAAATTGCCTCCCAGAGTTAGAGATCAATCACATCTTCCACTTCCATTCCCATAAATGTGTTGCCTTCCTTGCTTGCATGTTTATAAAATAGTCAGTACTTCTTGCGATCTAAGAGGTATGTGCCATTGCTTTGGAAGCCTCTTTTTGCTAGGTAAAGCAAGCTTTATCTGAGAAAGGCAATTGACTAATCTTTTGCCTTCCTAAGAATAATACTGTTTCTAAGTGGCATTTAAATTTTTAGTTCTGTTGCTTAAAGAATACAGTGATGATTAAAAGTTTTTTTCTTTAGTCATCAAAGTTTTATTTCTTAAACCTTGATACTGTTACACATTGTATATAGGATAGGTTACCCATTCGAAGTTTTGAACTTTGTTTCTTGATTTTTAAATTGGATGTTTGTTTATAGAATATCTTGTTAGAGTCTCATTTGCCTCAGACTTAAGAGCTTTCACAGTTTATCTACTGAAATTATTTTAATAAAAGTAAGAGTAATTTTGTCAGAAAAATTAGATACATGCAGAAATTTATCTATTCTCACATGAAAATAATTCCTCTTTATACAGTGACTTTCCTTGTGGGGCAATTTCCATAACTAAAACAGCTGTGCTAAATTGCACTGTAATTCTGTAAGTGGTAATGTCAGTGGTAATTCTATAAGTCGTAATGTCAGTTGTAGATATACTGGTAAGATGTGAGCCTAGGGAATGATGAAAATATAAAAATTCCAGGGACTTTTAAGCAATCGTTTCACTACTCTGAATACTACGGAAGGAGAATGAGATTCCATATTTGGCCATTAAAAAAAAGTCATATTTAGATACAAAAACCAGGTTTTAGTTTTGTGGACCCCCCCTCCCTTATTTTCACGAATTTATTTGCATGGAATAATAATCTCAAACAAATTTACTGTTGTTGCAAATACCATTGGGATGAAGACCTCACTGTCTCCCATTTAATTTTGGGCTGCTTGGGACAGAAGAGTAATTGACTTACTTGAAGGTTCCTTTTCTAATTAAGGGAGTCTTCTGTGGCTACTGCCACATATATTTTTTATGTAATATATAGATGTCACAGACTCATAGAAACTAAGCAACTCATTTGGGAAATTCTACTGCCAGCATTATAGAAAAATGACTGAAGAAAATTCTGACTTTGAAAATTTAAGATTTCGGTGTAAACATAATTACAATAATTAGTTATAAAATTTTAAGTAAAAGAGAGCTATGATGATACCAAAATTATTGGCATTGCATATCTCTTTACTGTGGGTTGACTGCTGTGCCTTGTAGCAAAATAAGAGCCTCAAGTCAGTGGATCAGAGAGTAAATATGTATTAGACCAGCATTGTGCCATATGCTGCAGGGAAAATAAGGAGTGTGCATGTCAGACCCTGCCCACATTCTAGTTGGGGGTAAATAGCAGACATCAAAGTTGCATTTAACAGTAGTAATGGGTGTGTTTTGCTGTATTGGTCTATCACACATCCAGCAGTCTATCTTGGGGTTGGTTGGTTTGTTTTTTTTTTAAATGAATTTCAGAGAAAGTTGCAGAATCAGCACCCTTCACTCCTTAACACTTCCACATGCATATCATTAATTAGAGTTGAGTTTTTGTTTATAATTCTTTTTTTATTGGTCTAAATTTTACATTGAAATATACAAATCTTAAATGTACCATTGTATGTTCACATATGTGTATTTTATACTGGTATAGCCAAAACCCTTACCAAGATAGGGAACATAGATATCTATTTTAAAGGTTATTCTTCATTGCAAGGTATGTTTCTAAAAGTTTGCCTTTAAAGAGAAGTGTTTATTAAAGCCACGTGAAGTATTTGAAAGTGTGCCCGGTAGTCCAGTGTTTGTTTTGCCTGTGGAGGAAACATTTGTAAAATCATTTTACCAATGCATGTTTACTATGGGGAAAAGTACTAGATGTCATCTCCAGATAAAAGTGTGAGAAGGAAGAAAAATTGGAAGTCGTTTTTGGGTGTGTTATTGTCTCCATGGAGCTATCTGTGTGTGTTTACATGCGTAAACCACCACAGCTGAACAGAAGTTGCCCTATCGTTAACTGAGATTTTATTCTGAGAATAAAATATAAAGCAACTACCTAATATTTCAAAGTACTTTTTACAAAAAGGTTTGGTCTGAAGACTGATGACCCAGTCTCCCTTCTGCTTTCAGGCTTTCTGGGGTTATCGCTATGAAAGCAGTAAAGGAAGTAGGGCATTGGGCTTTGATGGAGGGAAGTTTTTTTCACTAATAAGCACTTTGTGATTTCTTGGTATGGAGTATTGGAGATAATGGTATAAACCAGTTGTTCCTGTTACAAAACAGATGTAGGGATAAGTACAGTGAAAGGTAGGTGGAAAGTAATCCGGTTTTCGGTGTTTTCCTTTTGAAGCCATATAGCATTGCCTGTCAATTATCCCTGACACTGGCCACCTGTGGTCAAGTTCTGTCTGTGATTTTTTAGTCCTCTTCAGTAGCCTTGAGAAGTCTAGTGTAGTTTCTACTTTAAAACTACTTTTGATAATTAGAAAAAATAATTACAAGATGCTTAGTGATTATTTCAGACAACTTAGGTTATCATATTAATTTTCTTTGAGTGTGTGCATCTTCCATATTTCATACAATCCTCAAGAAAATTTTATTTTTGTGGTGTTCTTTATGTTTTTTTTTCTGATATATCTATACTTAATACCCTGTTTTCAGTCTGAGGTCCCAAGTAAACAGCCCGAGACACCTGATGATATCATTCCTCAAAAGGTAAAACACCAATTACCATAAGAGAATGCAAAATATTTGCAGTTTTCTTTGTTTTGTTTTTTGTTTTTTTTAGTGCATGGTAGACTAGACTAACGTAAAAGATTGACTTTCAATTTGTTCTTCCTGTAAGTTCCTTAGAGTTGAAAAGTTGGTGTCATTCGTGCTGAGAGATGTTCTGGTCTTTCTCGGCTTTGTTCTAATTAGCTTTCTAGGGCCTATGTGCTGCTCACTAACAGGCTGAGTATTCACTGCTCTCACTGTAAAATGTATATCGCTTCACGTATAAACTAACAAGTTCTGACGCATGTTAGTAATGGGCAGCTTGACACCCTCAACTTTTTTTTTTTCATTTGCTCATTTGGTTCTTCCAGATACTTAACAGTGTGTATCTTGGGAATGGAAGGAGTGTCCTTTTTAAAAAATTATTTTTTCAATCAGAAGGAACTATTGAAAACTAAGGGTATTCATAGATCACTTTTTAAAATACAAATTTTAACTTATTTTAGTTAAAAAATTTACAGTTGTTTTCTTTTTCCACAAAGATTCAGTATATAATTCAGTTTAAAAAAGGGGAGGGTACTTCTTTAGAATGCAGAAATATACCTCAAAATATTTAGGGAAAAAGACAGTTCTAAGTTGAAGTCAGTAGGCAAGTCCCATATCTATTAATTCATTGTCTTGCCCATCACTAACTATGCTTTCATCATTTTAAAAAATGAGCAATTTTGAGTTGATCATTGTAATACCTGACATAGAAGAATTGGTATGGTACAGAGTTTACTATCTTTCATTTAAAAAAATATTGCAATATTCTTATTAGTTTGCTCATTAGCTTGGTCCTTCCATCACTGTAGTATCATTTTACCTCATTTTACTACTTCCTATGTTATATATTTCAGTTTCCATTTACTGCATATCATTTCTATTAGCTCTCAGCTCTCTTGATTCCCTAACTGTGGGCCTGAATTTAAAAGAAGGGCAGTGTGACTTCAGTTAGGTAGCTTTTTACCTCAAAATAGGTTCAGTGTTTCGGTCTAAATAGTCCAACCGGGGGGGAGGGGGGAGTCCAACCAGGAATATTTGTTTTCCACTTGAGTTGGAAATCATGTGTTTAAAAAGGTCTTACTTGAAATAAGCATTATTGTCAATAATACATATTGACTACTTGAGTTGAAGAGTAGGCCGACAGAGTATTTTTAATTAGCTATTCTTATTCATGGGGAAGAAAAAGTGAAATATTGTTTGGAAAGTGAAGGTTGGTGTTTTGTTTTGTTTTTTGGATTATTTTAGAGAGAGCATGTGTGTGAGCAGGAGGAGGAGCAGAGGAAAAAGAAGAGGGAGAGAATCTCAAGCAGACTCCCCACTGAGCACAGAGCCAGACAGGTGGAGCTCCATCTCAAGACCCATGAGATCATGACCTGACCCCAAACCAATACCTGGGCACTCACCCGACTGAGCCACCCAGACGCCCCTAAGAAGGGAAGGTTCTAGAGCATATTTCAAACCCAATCTTTTTTTTTTTTTAAGATTTTATTCATTTATTAGAGAGAAAGAGTGGGCACAAGCAGGGGGAGTGGCAGAGGGAGAAGCAGTCTTCCTGCTGAGCAAGGAACCTGATGTGGGGCTTGATCCCAGGACCCTGGGATCATGGCTGAGCTAAAAGCAGACACTTAACCAACTGAGCCACCCAGACACCCCTCCCATCTTTTTAAAAAATTATTGATCTGGGTCCAATTCTGATCAAGGAACCTGTATAAATATTAAATTTTCCCTATGGTTTTATAGTTTTGAGGGCATTTTAGACCTTTTTTTTCTTTTTCTTTTTCTTTTTTTTTTTTTTTTTTAAAGATTTTACTTATTCATTTGTCAGAGAAAGAGTACAAGTAGGGGGAGCGACAGATAGAGGGAAAAGCAGGCTCCCTGCTGAACAAGGAGCCCAATGCAGGACTTAGTCCCAGGACCTTGGGATCACAACCTGAGCCAAAGGCAGATGCTTAACTGAGCCACCCAGGTGTCCCTGGACCTTATTTTTTTTTTCATTATGTTATGGTTTTAAGAAAAAAAAAAAAGTTTAGGTCAGCTGGAGACTGTATTTTTTGGGTAAATATTAATTCTGGAAAAAAAAATGCTCTTATAGCGTATGTCAAAAATATCAAATCTTCCCTAATGTTTCTAGGTTATAAATTTCTTCTTCAAGGTGGACTTATATATGTTCTTAACATACGCATCTAGTTAGTAAGTTTATGGAGCATATTATTTTACACAATAAACAACAGGGATGTTTTAGCGAGTTGAAGATACCAGCTTGGAGGATCAGGCCCAGCAGAGAGTGGCATCTGGCCTGAAGCTGGTTGATTCCTTGTTGGGTCAGAACTCTCGGAAGATTTGGGCCATTTTTGGAGTTGTAGTGAGAACTGGGAACAAGTGGAAGAGCCGTGTGCAATTCTGAGTCTTTACCTCCAGGTATCTGAGGTAGACACTGGCACGGGACATTCCAACTGAATCATTGGCCCGTTAGGCCTGACTACTTCCTTTATTAGGGCGGAAGCAAAGTTCCAGGCTCCACACAAACCAGACATTCTCTTGCAACGTGATGCTCTCCAGCACTGGCTGTTCTCTTTACTGCCTAGCGAAGTTTTCTAATGTATCAGTGAGGCCATGTGATACTAACATGAAAATGTTTTTTTGACTAAAGATGATGTATGTCTATTTCAGGAAGAAAAGCTGCTAATACTGTTTTCTTATATGTATGTTTTAAAAATTCATGCAATTTAAAAAATAGAGAAACTTAACCCAAAAGTCTATGGATTTATAAGTGCAGGCTGTTAAATATCCCTTTAAAAAGGTAACACATGAAGTCTTGTTACCATCCCTTCCTCTGGGAAGCTTATATTTTAATTCTTGAAAATAAGCATCTGAATCCTTTCTTCTGTTATCTCTTAGAAACCCGCTCGATATAGAAGAGCCATAAGTTACGACAGTAAAGAATACTACATGCGCCTAGCCTCTGGCAATCCAGCCATTGTCCAGGATGCCATTGTTGAGAGTTCAGAAGGTGAAGCTGCTCAGCAGGAACCAGAGCATGGTGAAGACACTATTGCTAAAGTCAAAGGTCAGCCTTCCTCTTCCTTGGAAATAAAAATCACTTCGGAGCAGTTCTTAGATTTGAATTTTTGTGAAAATATGAGCTACTCTAAAGCATAGGGCCAACCATATGGATAAAAGTATCCATACATATTTTATAATTTTACTCTTTTTAAGATTGATTTCTATATCAGAACTAAAGGGACTGGCCTGCAGATGGATGGAATGTGCCGCTTGGCTTGATAATGTTTTTATTGCCTTTGGCAGGATTCTCACTGACACCTGACATTTTAATTTAAGGCCCTGATAATTACATAAATATTTTGTAAAATTAAAACAACTACTAAATGTGTTACTAGTGCATGTTAGACAACAGTTAAGAACGCATGGTCTTTCTTTTTGTGAGCTAAGACAGATATTATTCCATATCTGTACTTTACGAGCTTAGTAAAACATACAGGAGATGGTGAATTTGACTTTTTGATTCTGTACTTTTACATATGTGTGCCCTCTGCCCCTTTCCTACAGCTTCCCCATGATGTGGAGCCTAACAAACCCCACCCAGCCTTGAAAGACACTGGTCAAATATCAAATTATCCATCTCTGAAACCTTTTCCCACTGTCCTGTCCATAGATAGCATTTGCTCATATCATAGCAATTTCAATGATTTTTCAGCACTTTATGTTTTCTAAATTGTGAATTTCTCAGAGGCAGAGATCATTTTTCTTCTCACTTTGTTTTGGCACATGCCCAGCACAAAACAGGGATTTGGTCAATATTGAATAAATAAATTAGTCTGTTGTTTTTTAACTCCCTTAAGCTTCTGAGTCACGATGAATTCAAATGTCCTTGGCATACTCTATAAACAAAGCTTTGGAATATAAATTAAGAACTCTAAAAATTAGTTTCAGATCCCATCGATTAAATAATTGATAGTATATGATGTCAACATGTTAACAAAACACGCCATCAAAAATTGTGATCCATTTCTCGTATTACTACAGTTTTTCTCTTCTCTCTCACCTGGTTACTGGTTTATTGACCATTTCATAATTGATCAAATGTTTTCATAGAATCCTTCAAACTTTTAGCAGTTGAGCAGTAGTTGAGTAGTTGTCTAATTTTCTTGACATTGCACCAGCAAAATTACAGAAGTAGGTCCAGTGCTGTTACTTGAGTATAAGCTAAGGTATAATTCACGGAGTTAGATGTCTTGTGTTTGGGTCATTAGCACTTCACTTATCTTGCCTTGTTTTCCTAATCTCTAGTGATATAAACCCACAAATTTTGGTATCACTACTATGCTATGCAAGGTGCTGTGGTAGACATAGAATTGGAAGTTTTGATTTATTAAAAATAAGGCAACAATAGGGGTTCCTAGTCGGTAAACATATGACTCTTATTCTGGGGTTTGTGAGTTCAAGCCTCACATTGGGCGTAGAGCTTACTTAAAAAAAAGATAATGCAACTATGTGCTTTTCCCCCTTGTGGATATTCTCAGTAAGACTTGATCTTTCTTGCTTACTTATTATACTCTTTCATATGTGAAAAGAAGCTTCTTTCAAAGCAAAGCAGATCCTCTGATAACTCATGCTCAAAGGATAAGATTTGATGATTTATGCTTTTTGAACATTCTTAGACCAACTATCATTGGTAGGTGTAACAGGACTTTTTTTGGAACAGCTAGAGAATATTAATTGCATGTGGGGTTTAGAGTGTATTTTGAATGCTTCTCATACTTTAGCATCTTATCAATTGATTTTTGTCATGTATGGTTATTGATAAAGTTATCAAAATGTAGACAGAATGTTTCCTTAATTTGCAAGTTAAATGATCTGTCCTATAAAGAATTCCATTCTTTATGACATGATGATTTGATCACCTTCATTCACATATGAATGACCATACTGTTGCTTGTGACCTAAGTCTTGACGTAGTCCTCATGGGCCCTCCAAGTAGCTGGACTCTCTTATAATCATATTTATAACTTTCTGTCTTTAATTTTGTTTCTGATAGTGATTGATCATTTATTTGTGGTATCCCCTCAATGACACCTGTCCATAAACAGTATTGTTTTTACCATTAATTATGCTAAGCTCTGTTTATCGTCACCTGACACTTATTTAGCATTACTGTTAAACACGATGCTAAGCATGAACAGCTCATTAAGTCCTCCACAACCCTCTAAGATAAATAGTATTTTTGTCCCAGTTTTATAGATGAGAAAACAAGTTCAGAGGCGCAGACAATTGTCCAGGGTCACACAGCTGTTCACCTATAGAGCCTCGGTCATTAAGCACTGCATTGTGCTGCCTCCCTGTACCTGCCAGAGTTATCTCAATTTGGAAATGCGTAGCAGGAACCCAAACTGCTTCCCGCATGGCCCCAGCAAGGTCACATGGCTCTCGTGGTTGCGGTCCAACAGGTCTGGTCAAGCCTCCTCTGAAACGGTCTCGGTCCGCACCTGACGGAGGAGATGAGGAGAGCCAGGAGCAGCTACAAGACCAGATTGCCGAAGGCAGCTCTATAGAGGAGGAGGAGAAAACGGATAATGCCACCCTACTCCGCCTCCTGGAGGAAGGAGAAAAGGTACTGTGCTTCTAAAAAGTAAGGACTGCACTGAAATAACTCATTTGCGTTTTACAACACTAACAGATAGGCTATTTACCTGGTGGTGGGAGATAAATATTTTACCCTCTATAATGAAATACAGTGCAAACAGTAAGCAACTTTTGGATTCAGTACTTCACATCTCTCATTTTCAGAATTTTCTGACCTCTCTCAACACACTAGACAACCCAGAGCTTCATGAGATATAATATTACCAGTTGATACTTAGTTCACTCTATCCCTATACCTTTTATTAGGGTGTGCTTCTTGCCATCATTCTATTTCAAACCCATGCGTACAACCCATTCATTCATCTGCCCTTGTGCTATTTTTCTGCACTTCCGTAGTTCCATTCACCATCTACAAGCAGCTTGAACCCATCTGTGCTGTCATCCTCAAGCTTGTACTTAAGCCCTGTTCTTCTTTGCTAACGGAAGACTACCCTACCTTCCTGTTTCCCTCTGGACCTCCTACACCCTGCCAGCCTGCTCGGGCTCACCTTGCTAGCTCTTAGAAACCAAGGCCTCTGCCGGACTGTGTGCCCCGCAGCTCACTACATCCGTAACGCTGTTTCTTTTCTCTGCTTTACTCGCTGTATTTTCTGCCAAAATGCCCCTCTGTCCATTGCTTGTGTAATCTCTGTTCTAGGAACTCCCACTGGATACATTCTGATTTCTTGAGCTCTCTTGAGTAAATAAAAGGATAAATAAATGAAGAAATGAATTAATGTGTCACCTTTTTAAAAGGATGTTCTTTTTGCCTCTTATGTTACATCTTGGTGTAACCCTTGAAGTCTTACTCGCGAAGATGTAGTCAGAAATTAGGGGTTAATTTAAAAATTCTGTTTGAATATACAGCTTAATCTTAAATAAAAATATTTTCAAAAATCATATAATTATGGAAATATACTAGGTCTGAAGGAAGCACTAGAGAGGCTTCTGGAGTCTTGGAAATGTTCTGTTTCTTAGTCTGAATGCTGGCTGCATCATCTTTTTAGCATTTGAAAATGCATCAAGCTATGCACTTAAAAAATTTTTTATATTTGTATATTATACTACAGTGGAATGATTCCTTAAAGTATCAGTGTTTTTTCCTATAACAGTCTACATTTTTATTATTCAAGTAGTTCAGATTTGTTGAAAATTGACCACATTTGTGATTTTACTATTTTCTAAAGCAGTCATTTTTTCCACTTTAAATCTTATAAGTACAGATTTTGCTCTAATTGCTTTAAGTTTGAAAGTGCAGGAAGTGTATTCAGACTGACATTTATTTGACATTTGTTTGGCTTTAGTTTAGTTGCTGATATTTTTTCCTTGATTCATGTTGAACTGAGTTTAAGCAAGAAATAGTTTTTAAACAAGAAAGAACTGGATCCTGCCCATTGGAAAGAAAACAATACTTACATTGAGAGACTCAGCAACTCTTTCTTCCTATGAGGAAAATACAACGTCTGCCACATTCGGCTTTTTACAATGGCACAGCAGTCTGCCAGGCAAGCAGGGGCCCAGGTGGGGAGCGAAGAGCGACAAATGCCACAGCCCTCACCCAGGAGCTGTTGCGGAAAAAGACGGAACTGAGCCATGTGGAAGGGAAGATAGCCAGCCACGTCCGACACACTTACATGCGTGATCTCAGTAACCCTCACAACAAACCAATGTAGATGTGAAATTCACAAACAAAGACACAGAGGCTCAGAAAAATTAAGAAAGTTGGCTAAATCCACAACAAAGGGACAGGATTGGAAATTCACTCAGGTTTGTTAGACTCAGCAGATCTGTTGTCACTCTTGTCTCACAAAGGGCACAATCCTAAGCTCCTTGCATACACACTTCAATTCTTTTTTTTCCTGCTAAATTTATTGTGTCTGTCTCCTTCCTTATCTAAGGTTTTCATTGCTTCTAGAACCCAATACACATGTCCCTGGCACACAGCGAGGACTCTGTGAATAGTGGGAGAAGTGGGTTGGATGGGTAGATGTATGGATATGAGTAAAACCATTGTCTCTTTTTACTGAACTCAACCACAGATCAGACAGCAGTTTTAGCTGATTCTTTTTAAAGAAAAGTTAAATCCTTAAACTCAGATTTCATATGCCTAGCTCAGGGGATGTTGCCTATTAAATTCATATTTAAAAATATTTTGTTTCAGTTATATCAAAAAAGAAGTTATCAGGTTTTTGGTTAACTATGTTTTGTTTTGTTTTTTTCTTTAAACATTTTATTTATTTATTTATTTATTTATTTATTTATTTATTTATTTATTTGACAGAGAGAAACACAGCTAGAGAGGGAATATAGCAGGGGGAGTGAGAGAGGGAGAAGCAGGCTTCTCGCCAAGCAGGGAGCCCGATGTGGGGCTCGATCCCCTGTCTCCGGGATCATGACCTGAGCTCAAGGCAGTCGCTTAACCAACTGAGCCACCCAAGCGCCTCTTGGTTAACTATGTTAATGAACCTTTGTGGTTTTCTTTGTAGATTCAGCACATGTACCGCTGTGCTCGAGTCCAGGGCCTGGATACCAGTGAGGGGCTACTTCTTTTTGGTAAAGAGCATTTTTATGTGATTGATGGATTTACAATGACAGCAACCAGGGAAATAAGAGATATTGAAACATTACCTCCAAAGTAAGTAAATGAATGGAGAGACACAAAGTATAGATATCTTGAAAACAACAGTCCATTTATATGGTTCTGTTTTAATCCAAAAATTGTGTTCTAAGTAATGCTGTCTTTCAGTTGGTGTATCATTAGATATTCACAAGGGTAATAGTTATTTCAAGGTAAGAAAACATTTGCCTTAATATTTATCAAAATAAAAAAAAATATTTATCAAAATGAAAATTAAATAAAATTTGTTGTTAGATATTGATAGCACCAGATACCAAGTACCTTAAAATCTGTGTATTTATAAACTTATTCAGAATTCGCAAATTGTTGTTTTGAATTTTAGTACAAACACAGTTGTAGAGAAAATGCAGGTAACTACATAATCCTCTAAAAAATGGAAGCGTGGCTGTGTCCTCTGAGCACCCTCGAAACAGTGTGACTAAAGCGCAAGCAAGAATTAATTTTTATCTTCCTTGACTTCTGCCAGTCCTGTGGGATGGGACAAAGCCAGAAGGAAGACAGAAAGTTTAAGGCTTAGAAAGTCAATGTGCTCTTCTGTCTTTAAAGCAGAAACCCAGAAGACAAAGCCAGAAGGAAGACAGAAAGTTTAAGGCTTGGAAAGTCAATGTGCTCTTCTGTCTTTAAAGCAGAAACCCAGAAGACAAAGCCAGAAGGAAGACAGAAAGTTTAAGGCTTAGAAAGTCAATGTGCTCTTCTGTCTTTAAAGCAACATAGTCACAAAATATAATTTTTAATATTTTTATATTGAGCTAGGTACCCATGGACGTCCTAGTGTGTCTCTGACTGTTGCTAGTAGGAAGTATTCGAAACCTCTCCTAGGAATGGACTGCAGAGACAGTGTCCATATTTGACCATGTTAGGTGTTTGAAATTTAAAAATTAATATTTTGTGACTATGTCGCTTTAAAGATGAATATATTCATATTATATATTAAATAGTTTCTTCTACCAAAAGGTTCAATTTTTTCCTTCTGATTTAAAAAAAAATTAAGACATTTTCTCGGACCCCTAAAAGTACATGGACCTATGCACTGTACCAGCTGTGCCTGGTAGATAAGGCCCTGATAGTGGGATTTTTTGAATTCTGTTCATCAAAGGGAGTTCTTTGTTTGCTGAATAGCTAACACATTATTCTCTTAAACATATTTTTTTTAACTCAGTATTGTGATGTATTATCCCCTGTTCCTATTCATATGTTGAAAATAACACACCCTTTGTTGAACAGTGAATTTATTTCTTGCTGTGTTTTTATCTTTTTTCTCTTGGCTGCCTATAGTATGCATGAACCAATTATCCCTAGAGGAGCCAGGCAAGGCCCCAGTCAACTCAAGAGAACATGCAGCATTTTTGCATATGAAGATATTAAGGAAGTACATAAAAGGAGGTATCTGCTGCAGGTGGGTTGATTTAGTAGTACTAAACATTTTGTCATCTTCCTTTTTTCAGAGGATATATTGTTTTAAAACTCATACATGCCATAAAACCCTTTATAGGACCTACACTGTCTCTTACAGTCTTTTCGTAGATGATTTTATGATAGGCAAACTCATGTCACATGGGAGCACCACAGATCTCTCTCTTTTTTTAAACACAGCCTAAAACTTGAATAGTATTTTTATTATCCATCTTTCCCTATAGCATCCAAATCAACATGCATTTTTTAAATATAAAAATTGCATCTTCAGTATAATTTTCCAATTAGAGTTTTATAATTCTGTTACCATTATTGTGTTTAATGGTAGATTTCGAGTACCATTTTCGAATGGTATTTCAACTTTCAAAACAAAAATTGAACAGAGCACATTGGCTCTGTTTATTTTGTAATTTAATCTACTGGGAATTCATGACTCTAAAAATGTTCTTGACAAAGTTAACTTCTTCAACATTGTAGATATTCATAGTGGAAAAGTTAATATATAACCTTGTGTGTGTTTTTCGTATTATTTTTCTCTTTGATCATTTCAGCCTATTGCTGTGGAGGTTTTCTCTGGAGATGGACGGAATTACCTCCTTGCTTTTCAGAAAGGAATTAGAAATAAAGTCTACCAAAGGTATTGTTTATTAGGAATACTTGATAATACTATCAGGGGAGGGGATGGAAGGGAAACTAGTACCAGATAAGCTAGTTTTTTAATGTCTAGGACCTTGAGGTCAGTAAATTCTTGAAAGAAAATGTTTGTTTCGTTTTTGCCAACCTCTTGAAACATGGTTCTTCTAATTAGCTTTTAAAGTGATGCTCTTTGTTGTGAAATACCATTTATCTTTATGGTCACTATAGTAGATACCATCGAAAGCTTCTTATCATTGAATCCTGTGTCTTTAAATGTAAAAGAATAAGGAAACTGTAGCTTAAAAAAATAGTACTTCAGGTTCAAAATAAGCTTCTTTCCTATTTATCAAAAAAGAAGACAATGCCATTCCTTGCGCTGAGTGCATTACATTGAATGCGGAGACTGAGCTGCCTTAGAAATTAGGTTCATACAAGACCTTCTCTGGCCTTGGAAGAGAGGTTGATGTCTTCACTCCTCATAAAAGTCCCATAGCCAAATAAAGCAGTTAATCTAACCTAATCATATTTTACTTTTGGTAAGCTATATTCAGAATTTGCCTTGTGAAAAAAAAACAGTATGTATACATGGTGCTCAAAAATATCTGTTGGATGTACGAATAATGAGACTTTTATGAAGGGATCACCGACATGAGAGACTTTCTCTTCATTCTTTGAGGGATGGTATAGATCCTGGCCAGCCCTCTACGAAGAGAAGTTTTATATCTCACATTACTTCTGTGAGGAATGTGTAATGGCAAGCAACATTGCTTATCATTGCGGTACAGCAATATTACCTGTGAGTACATGGGAACGAGGGGGAATTCTTCAGACAGAGTGCCTGTGGATGGTGATTGGTAATCCAAAACTTCTTTCACATGTAGGAAGAGCTAATAAAGGGACTAAAATTTTAGTTCTCTAGCTTACTCACTTCTAAAGGCGATGTTGTTTTCAACACTAGGAAATTATTTGCTCTTCATAATTACCAGCTGTTACAAGGAGATGAGTTTGTCTTTCTCTGAGGAATGTCTGTGTATGTGCCAAGTTCAGGGTCCACATCTGTTCTAAGAATTTTCCTATAACTCTCTTCCACCTTTAAAATATTTATGTTGGCATTGTGGGCAACTCTGAAAAAAAAATGTAGAACTGCCACATAAAGTTGCTTATCTTATATGTGTCTTCATTTGTTTAGCACTGTCCCTGTTCTGTCATTGTTTAGTTATCCTTGTTACTTGCTGTCAGGTGACTATTTAGCTGTTCTTCACTCATTAGGACTTCATTAAGTGACTTGATTTCTGTGCATCAGTGTTTGCAAGGCTTTTTCTTCCAGTAATATGACAGCATATTTAAAATCCAGAATGATGGATTTTGCTGTGGCCTTTTGGATAGCTTTGGAAGCTATCATCTGACCCTTTTTTATAAAGGAGTATTCCAATTATTGTGTATTCCCTATGCCCGCTGTTTACAGGGGAGGTGAGGGGTAGGTACATGCACAGTCGAGGTCTGAATATATCATTCTTTCTGAGGTTCCCATTAGGTCCCGACTTTGGTTTCATTTCCAGTTTTACACTGTTTTTAAATTTCCCAGGTTTTTGGCTGTCGTGCCATCTCTAACTGACAGTTCAGAGTCTGTGTCTGGGCAACGACCGAACACAAGTGTGGAACAGGGGTAAGTTGATTGCTTTATGCATCATACTTTAATAGTGATATTAAGATGGTTTGCATCTGTACAGTATTATTTAATATTTTTAATGAGTGTTTTCCCCTCCTAGTGGTTGCACAGAATGTTTTAAGTACTGAAAACCTAAAAAGAAAAAGACACAATATACATGATCACTCCTGTCAGATCAGCACTCAAGGTTTGATCAATTTTCTTGAGCCTGTTAAGCAGCATATGGTCCTGTCTGCATAACTGAACTCATACTCTAAAAACAGATTTTTATTCTGCTTCTTCTATGCAGTGTTGTATGTAACTGTTTCCCCCTGAATTTAAAAAATTCTTGAGAAATGCAACTTTTACTTAGTACCTATTCATAGTATGTATAAAGCATGCTCTTATTTTTGGATACTTCCTCTTTGTCAGATTTCCTTGTTCCAATAATGCAAGTGTGATTATTCATTATTTTTTTACAGTAAAATCTCCTTAGTGCAAAAAAGGGTTATGAATTTTAAGGCTTTTGATAAACAAAACCAACTTGATTTCTATAAAAATTAAACATATCTATATACCATCACTAGTGGGTAAGTTTACTTATCTCAGTAGATGCTTGTCAACTTCTTATATTTATCTTTTAATTTTTATGATTTTATAAGATGCTTTCTCAATTTTTAAATGTCCATTTCTTTTATTTTAGTAACCTTGAGCACTGTGTATGTTAGCCATTTAAAATCCTCATTTGTGAGTTATCCATAACTTTGCCTCTTTTTTTCTGAATTCTTTTTTGGTGGTGGTGGTGATGGTGGTTTGACTTTCTTTTTTAATTGAGATATAATTGGTATGTAATTATAGTAGTTTAATTGAGAAATGATCACCATGCTAAGTCTACTTGACATCTCTGAGTTTTTACTACCAATTTCTATGGGATTTTTCTAATGTACTACTACTCCTTTGCTTGTTATATTTCTTGCAAATTGCCTGATTTTCCTCTTACTTTGGTTTTTTAACATTTAAATTTTAACTTCTGTTTTTATGCGTTCAGACCTATCAATAGTTCCTTTATGCTCATTTTACCTGCTTTTAATCTTAGAAAGTCCTTCTGAATGATGATACAGCCCTTTCAAGAATCCATTTATAGTCACTCAGGAACTGGTAGCCATTTATAATTCATTGGAAAAGAAGCAGTGCTTTGGGGCTACAAATGATTGCAACATGCAAGAAAGTGACTTAAAACTTTCTGGGGGTTCTATAATCTGTAAATAAAATTTGATTCCAGTCTGTGCATCTAACTATATTAAATGTAATTGTTTCTCTTTTAAATTGTTGCTTTTCTTTTTCTTTAGCGGAAGTTTAGCAAATACAAATGCTAAATAGGTGCTTTCCTTGACCTCAGATCCTGTTCTGTTCCTAATCATTTGTGGTGTTGTTGTTGTTAAGACAAATAACAGGAAATGAAAGTTCCCCTTACAGCACATTGAGCCTTTTTTTTTTACTTGTAATTAAGTTGCCAGCACTTTCACCTGCTTACATAACCTTCAACTTGTTATTTCATTGTTCTTGCTACTTTCTGTGCTGAGTTGGCAGTTCTTAAAGATCTGTTAAAAGTTCAAAGGCAAGAGGGGGAAATTCATTTCCAACTTCATCTTTTCAGTTGTTCCCTTTCTTAGAAAGTTGAGGAATCAACATAGATTTTTCAGAGTTCCTGTACATTCGGTTTGCCTGATGGGAAGAACCTGTCTAGAAATGGAAAGTATAACCTGTACTATTGAGCCAGAAATCTTTAAGAACTGAGGTTTACACATTTGTTGATTTCCTTCCAGACAGTAAAATACATAGTTCAGTGCTTTCCTAGAGGTTCAATGACCAAGTCATTAATTATATAATAATCTTCAAATCATTAATTACTAACTATATAGGTGTTAAACCTTAGGAAGGATTTTATAGCGTTCTAGGAACATCTGATACCCAAAAAAGTCCATAACTTCAAATTACCTGAACAACAATGACTTTCCTCTCATAAAATATTCATATTTTTATTCACTCTCTAACATCTCTTTTAGGAAAAGTGCTTTGTGTATTATTTCAGCTATTCCAATTTAATGTCTTTGAATATGTTAATGTACAGATCATTGTATAAGGTAGACAGTGGACTAGGTCATTGTTTTTCAAATTCTTGCTATAACCCATGGTAAAAAATAAACTTCATATTGCATCCCAGGACCCACAAACTGAATTGCAAATACTCAGACAGAATTGACTGGAAATACTTTCCATTCCTGTACATGATGCCTTTCAGTGTTCTCTGTTTTCTTCAGTTTAATTCCATGTTATTTCATATTTCAAAATGTTGCTTATAACACACTAAGCTGATTTCATGACCCATTTGTAACAGGTCTTCCATAGTTTGAAAAATTCCTGGACCAGATGATTTAAATTTTTCAATTTGGTTATTACTCAGGTTTAAGATTATTATATTGCCTGTAATTTAATTATTTCTTGTTTTTAGATCTGGGTTGCTTAGCACTTTGGTTGGAGAGAAGTCTGTGACTCAAAGATGGGAGGTAGGCTTAATGAAAATACAAGCTTCCTTCGTAATTGGTAGATGATATAAGTCATACAGTTAAAAGGACTTAAACAATCCGTAAAATACATACATTTAAAAGAACTTTGTTTTTTTATTCTTTTTGGGAAATACAAGTGTTTTATTGTTATGAAATCTGCAAGAAAGAAACTATCTTTTTGGGCGCCTGGGTGGCTCAGTTGGTTAAAGCCTCTGACTTCAGCTTAGGTCATCATCTCGGGGTCCTGGGATCAAGGCCTGCATCAGGCTCTCTGCTCGGCGGGGAGCCTGCTTCCCCCTCCACACCGCCTGCCTCTCTGCCTACCTGTGATTTCTCTCTGTGTCAAATAAATAAATAAAATCTTTTTAAAATAAAAAATTTAAAAAAAGAAAGAAACTATCTTTTACCTCATTTTGTGTTTAAAATTTTTTAAAGTGAACGTAGTAGAAATAATGGTCCTGAAATGAATCGTTATTTATCTTTCCCAAGAGAGGTGAAATCAGCAACTTCCAGTATTTGATGCATTTGAACACTTTGGCTGGCAGATCATATAATGATCTCATGCAGTATCCTGTCTTCCCCTGGATCCTTGCAGATTACGACTCAGAGGTAAATCTCAAATCATTTTGTGTAAGTGGAGCACATTTTCAAAAGTAATTAAGAGATACTCAACTCGCTCAGATGTTTTACTTGGTTTATAATTATATATACTTGGTTTATAATTTTTATAATTTGTATTCCTCAACCAGCACTTACTACAAAAAGATGAGAAGAGTTTTAGCTTGGACTTGTACAAAGTTTAAGTCATTGACCAGTTTTTTAGATATTTATTTTTAATATCTGTTTGGTTTTCCTAAGTGCTAGTAAATTTGTATCCCCTGCTGGGTGTCCCTCCATCCTCTACACTGCAACCAGTTTCAGAAACACTAATGTAATTAAGTCATCACTGTCTAAAATTACTCAGTAATGGCCCTCGCAATCTGGAGAGAATTTAGAAACCTCAGCATGGTACCCTTCACAAAGCAGCTGCTGTGTGTATATCCCTTGAGCACAAAGACAGTCCCGTATTTCTCAATTCCCAGCCACTGGAACGGCGCCTGGTAATTAGCATACGATTTAATTTTCGTTGTATTAACCAAAAAAGTATTGATGAGGGATTTTGCATATAGATTTTGACTTATATTCATGGCTGTGGATTCATTTAAAATACAAGTTTGGCACAATTGGTTGGTCATGGTGCCCTTTAAAAGGACACAGGTTAAATATCCCCCTGGTACACAATTCCGATTTTTACTTTGAAAATCCCAGGTGGTAAACTTGATTCTCTTTTAAGTATATGAATTAGGTTAGTTACAAGTGAACTTTTAAAATAGTCGGTGGTAGATAGACCGAAAGATTCCGTCTCATTTGGAAGTCACATGGTCTGATGTGATGTCTTTCAGGGGTGGATGAATTACCAAGTGCTCTGGTTCATTTCACTTCCTGATCACCTCTAAGAAGAGAATACTCAGAAGTGAAGTTGGGGTGAATTGAGGAAGGACAGGAAAAGAACAGAAGGGAGAATCGGTGCTCTAGTTACATGGGTGATACAGAATAAAGATGATTTCCAGGCTTTTGTGTCGAGTCCCCTCCCGTGTCCTTGCCAAGACTGGGAAGGATTTTCCCTTATTCCTCGTCTCCAGCCTGGATCCTTTAAATAGAAAGGAGGCTTGAATAGAACAGAAAAAATGTTCTTTTTCCAGTGTCTTCTGTGAATACTTAATTTCCAAAGTAGTTGTATTCAAAGCGAACCAGTTAACAAACTGTCACGTGCCTGTCTGTAAAATATGGATACCCAGTAGGTAGATAGCATGGTTTTGGAGCCCTGTACTGCCAGTGTGACCACAAACATTTATAAGTCATTATCGTCTGCTATAGCCAGTGTACCTTTGTTGGCGAGAATGAAAGGTGTATAGTAATTTGTAATTGGATTTCATTTTATATTTTAGGAAGTAGATCTTACTAATCCCAAAACATTTAGAAACCTGGCTAAGCCAATGGGAGCACAGACAGATGAACGATTAGCTCAGTATAAGAAGCGGTATAAAGACTGGGAAGACCCTAATGGTAAGTAACTTTTCTTGTCATTGGACTTTGTACCTCAGTTCAAATATCAGCCATTACTTAGTGGTCTGACATCCCTCTGTCTTTCCCCAAGTTGCCTATGTATCATTACATCTATACAAGTTATATATTCACACATATATACAGCTATCATATTTTGTATACCAAGTGATGGCCATGCTTAGAAGGCATGTTTTAGGTCGCTTATCAGGCGCTGGCAGAAAACTAAGCATCTGCTTTGTGTAGGTCAGAAATTTCCCATTAGATAACCTGCCTTTATCTCTCATCATATTTAAGCCAGAAACTACAGTTTCCTTAATTAAACTATCTTTTAATTTTATTGAGGCACTTCATAGAATCCTTTTGCTTTAAAAATGATAATAATAGATAATTTCCTAAAACTCTGCACTTATTATTTGTTATGTTTAATGTTTTTATTTTGTGTTTTGTTTTGTTTTAAAAGACTTATTCAATGGGCGCCTGAGTGGCACAGTGGGTTAAGCCTCTGCCTTCGGCTCAGGTCATGATCTCAGGGTCCTGGGATCGAGGCCCACATCAGGCTCTCTGCTCAGCAGGGAGCCTGCTTCCTCCTCTCCCTCTGCCTGCCTCTCTGCCTACTTGTGATCTCAGTCCATTAAATAAATAAATAAAATCTTTAAAAAAAAAAAAAGGCTTATTCGAGAGAGAATATGCATGCATGCATACACACACATGTGCAAGCTGGGTGAGGCAGAGTGGGGAAAGAGTCTTAAACAGACTCCGCACGGAGCACAGAGCCCAGTGCAGGGCTCAGTCTCACAATCCTGAGGTCACAACCTGAACCGTAACCAAGAGTCAGATGCTTAACCCACTTCACCACCCAGGCGCCTCTGTTGTGTTTAATGTTTACCTGTGTCCCCCTCCAAATGGGTGAAACAATGGAGGAAAAAAAGAAGTAAGCCTAAGCCTAACAGTATTCCCTGTGTCTACCCTTTTTTCCCTGCCAAGGAGAATATGTGATAACAGTTGCATTGTATTCATAGACAACAGTTTAGAGAAATAGATCACTGCAAAGCCAGAACATCCTAAAAAGTAGCTGTGAGTCAATATCCTGCTTCAGTGGAAGGTGGTTTGCTATTAAGGCTTATCTGTTACAGTAACCACCCAGCCATGAATTCCTAGGTGTGCCAAGTTTGTGGGGAAAGGCACTGAGTTATACTTAATTTGGGTTACTGCCAGATGTGTAAGTGAAGGGGAGCAGTGCTGTAATGTTCTCACACTACAAACACCAGTGCCCGTTGTGTGTAGTGTCACAGCTATTGCATGTGTTAGCGTTTTCAAGCCTATTCATACCAATTTTATTTTTCACATGTCCTCTGTTTTCAAGTACATTTTAATTTTTTTTGAACAGGAGAAACTCCAGCCTACCACTATGGGACCCACTATTCATCTGCAATGATTGTGGCTTCATACCTAGTAAGGATGGAGCCTTTCACACAGATATTCTTAAGGCTGCAGGTACAACTCTAAATTCAGCATTTTTCTGTTCTATTCCAGCCTCCTTTCTATTTAAAATTGGGGTGTGTGTGTGTAGTGTGTGTGTGTGTGTGTGTGTGTGTGTGTGTGTGTGTTTAATGTCGTTATCTTGCCTTACAAGAAGCCCTTTGAAGTTTTAGTCACAATAGTCAAACATAATTCAAGTGGAATTTCACTGGATCAAAATTGATGAGTAAAACAAGAGCCAAGGTCCTTTGTCAAAGAAGCAAATACCATGTGCTTTCCGCCAGTTATATAGAATTCAGCCTTAACTGGTTTAAATTAGCAAGAAATATTTTAAAAATGCAGTCTAGGTCATTTGCTATCTTCTTTATTATAATTGCTTTTCTCCACATTCTGTTTCGTTTATTCAGCAAATATCTACTATGTACCAGACATTGTTCGTATGTGGAAGATAGCAGTGAATAAAAACAAAAGCTCTGCTTTGTGGAGCTTATATACTTTCGTTGAGGGAAGCAGACAAGAATAACAAATAAATACAGCTACGTATAATACATGCTCTTGGAACATACAGATCAGGGAAAGGGGACTAAGAAGTACAGAAATAGGAGTAGGAGGTAGATGAGGGTGCAGTGCGGTTGTAAGTAGAGTGGTCAGAGTAGGTCTCCTTGAAAAGGTGGCATGTGAGCAAAAGTTTGGAGGGAGTGAGGCAGTTACTCAGGCAGATATCTGGAAAAAGTGTGTTCCAGGCAGAAGGCCCTAAGTCACTCATGTGGCTGAGATGTCTTAGCATGAGCAAAGAGGCTGCTGTGTCTGGAGTAGAGTAAGAGGAGGGAAAACTCAGAGGATGACAGAGAGGTAACGAGCCAGATTGTGGGCGGGCCTTGGTGGCACAGTGTATGGACTTTGGCATTTTCCCACAGTGAGTTTCAGCGTAAAGACAGATACACAGTGTCCACTGAAAACACAGCAATAGGGAGTTTGTCTGAAGAAGGTGTGCTGTATCTATGAGGCTGTGTAGGAAATCCCTTTTCTATTTGAATTCATTATAACTTTTTGAACACTTTCTTAGTTTTTCACCTAATTCTTAGCAGTGTGAGAACCTGAATGTCATGTTAGTTTATAAAATCAGTCTAACATATATAACTTGAATATTTACAGCTGTAGATGGCTGCATTAGAATCTTTAGGAGTGCATCCTGAAACTATGGAAGAATTCATATCTCCTTATAGTCTTGCCCTCTCGATAAAAACTAATTTGGGGGGCACTTTTAAAAGTCTTTGTATTTAGATTTCACTTTGCTTACAAAATACATGCATAAAGCACCCTTTGTCAGAAACACCCCCAAAAGAATTAATTTCTTTCTGTGATCATTTAAAATTTTGTGTGTTTGATATGGGATGTTGGGAAATGGTATTGTCACCAAATGTATTTATTTGGGTTTTTCGAGCCTGTGAGCTTGACAGAAGCCGTGAGGTGTGGGGATGGTGCTCTAACAGGGCGGTACCTTCCCCTTCTGCCCACAGGGAGGCCACTTCGACCTGGCTGACCGGATGTTCCACAGTGTACGCGAGGCCTGGTATTCAGCATCAAAGCACAACATGGCAGACGTGAAAGAGCTTATCCCCGAATTTTTTTACTTACCAGAATTCCTGTTCAATTCCAACAACTTTGATCTAGGTATGTATGCTGTGGCGCTGTCACAGGGGTTAACCTGGATGGGACCAACAGAAACGGCACTTTCCTGAACAGTGTACATAACAGGGAAAGACTTCCTTGTGCTTTCAGCAGCTGTTTTATACTTACTATAATTGGGTGTGTGGGAGTAAATATTAAAAAAAATAAATTTATGCCCAAAATAGCTGTTTCAAATGTGGAGTCTTGGGAAGATTTAAAAAATTGACACAGATTGCATCTAACGGTACGAGTATTATGATTTCAGCAAAAACAAAGGGGAGGTGAAAATTTATTTTAAAATAATTATGGTTGAAATTAACAGCCAAAAATGATATATGCACATTTTTCATGTAGTCTTATGTATTGCCTGAGGCATTCTCAGGTTGCATGCTAATATAATTTAAAATAACTTCAAGTTAATTCCTCTTCTTCTTCCTGTTAGGGTAGTATTATCTAGAAAAACAGAAACAAATCAATAGTTCTAAAAAGGAGAGAAATTCCGTCAGTACTCTGCTCTCTTTGTATAATCCAGCAGTTACAGGAAATAGATTTGATTTTTGGCTGCAGTTTCTTGGAACATAGTTTGCTGATCTAGGTTTCTGAGTATTTCTTTTAAAACATATCAAAATTCCATTGTTTCCACTTCAGAATATTCCTGCCAGATTTTGTTCTATTTTCATATATTTTTCATACTTAATATAAAAGTTCAACATATAAATCATTTCTATACTGCCTTAAAGTTTTGTTAACAGAAAATTTCGGGAGGTGTTCATATCTGATAAATCTGCGTGATTTTTCTTTTTAAAAATAGTTTTAAGTAATTTTTGTTAACTATCCATTGGCAGTTCTAACTTTGTGAAATTGTAGCTCCAGGTCTAATGGGAAAAGGTAGTAAGACTCTTAACAGCACAGCAAAAGACCTGAAATTGAGTCCAGTTCAGACCACTTACAAACCAAACTAAATTATCAAATTTTAAATAAGTAAATTTAAAAAGTCATGTATTTTTGTCATGCTCATCTTTATAATAAATCATCTTCCTTCAATGAAATCACACACTTTAAAAAACACTTTGCATAGAAGAGCTAAAGCTGTTTTTAAAAAAAGCTAAAGCTGTAAAAGTCTTGGAAGAAAACATAAGGTTAAATCTTTCTGATCTTGTATTTGCTGGTGCATTGTTAGGTAGGATATCAACAGCACAAGCATCAACAACTGAAAAAAATGACTTGGACTTGATCAAAATGTAAAACATATATCCAAGAGCATTATGAAGAAGGTGAAAAGAACACCTACAAAACAGGAGAAAATATTTGCAAGTGATATATCTCATAAGGGTCTAGTGTCCAGGATATAGAGAACACTTCCAACTCTACAGCAAAAAGATAACTCAATTAAAATAAAATGGGCCAGTGAACCAAGTAAGTAGATATTTCTCCAGAGAAGTCATATAGATGGCCAGTAAGCCATGAGAAGATGCTCGACATCATTAGTCATTAGGGAAATGCCAGTGAAAATCACAATAGGTACCACTTCACATCCCCTGGGATGGCTGTGGTGAAAACAAAAAGCCACAGCAACAGAAAAGAGCAAGAGCTGACGAGGGTGTCAAGAGAGTAGAAGCTCCGTGCATGGCTGGTGGGGAAGTGAGGTGGCTTAGTGGCTGTGGAGGACAGCTTGGTGGTGTCTCAAGTTAAAAATAGAATCACCATATGACCCAGCAGTTCCACTGTGAGGTCTGTGTCCGGAAGAACTGAAGACGGGCTCCAGCAGAGTACATGTCCACACCTGATCAGAGCAGCATTATGCACAGTAGCCAGGTGGTAGGTGTGGGCCACATGCCTATCACTGAATAAACAAACTGTGGAATGTACATCTAGCGGAATGTTACTCAGCCATGAAAAGTGTGAATTACTGATACATTCTATAGCATAGTGAACATTAGAAACATCATGCTAAGTTAAAGAAGCCAGACACAAAAGACCACATAATGTATGGTTCCGTTTATATGGAATATCTGGTATAGGTTAGTCTGTAGACACAAAACAAGGACTGGTGCTTACCCGGGGATGGGGGGGCAGGAGGAATTTGGGAGTCACTGCTTAACGACTTACAAGACTTCCCCGTAGGGTGATGAAAATGTTTTAGGGGTAGGTAGGGATGGTGGCCAGGCAAAATTGTGAATGTACTAAATGCCACTGAATTGTTCACTTTAAAACGGTCCATTTTATGTTAGGTAAATTTCACTTCAATTACCAAAAAAAAGAAAAGAAAAACCCCAAAACACTGTTTATTATCTTTACTGCCTTCAATGATGTGAAACAAAGAGCACTTGGGTTTTTCACTGGCTCTGAGATGAGTAACATTCCCCCTGGTCTTCTTATCTTTATACCCTTGGATGTGGATCTACATGGAGGAGAGCTGCAGAATACCAGAATCAGACCAAGAGTATACTGCGGAGTGTTCCCTTTAAATTTTAAACTTACAGTTAGTGCAGGTGAAATAAAATTATATTGCATAAATATTAGGGACGAGAAGCATATTTTTTGAGAAGTAGATTATATGTCAAGTCTGGGGACTTGGGTGGTATTTCAAAGGGAGTGGACTGAGGGGTCTGAATGTGAGGAGGAGGGATGGTAATAACTCGATTGTTTCATTTTTTTCTTAAGTCATAAGGTAGTTTATCCAAACAAGTCAAGACATTCCTTTAAACAATAAACTGATTTTTTGTCTCACTTCATATCACATTGTCAATAAGCCATCAAATACCAGTGACAAGAACAAAATTATTTCTGTGGGAAATGTTTTTATTGGCCCTCACTTGAAACTGCCTTTGTGTTCTAGAATTTGAACAATTGTACTTCTCTGAAAATGCCTAATACAACTGTTTACATAATCAACTGCTATTGAGCTAGTGAGTCAACATTACTTTTCAGAGTCATTTTTTACATTGATCATCTAATCTGTATCTAGGAAAACTGTAAGCCAAAGTCAACTTTTTGGTCTTTACTTCCAAAAAATGAAAAGACACTACCTGTTTCCCGAGATGCCAGTCCCATTTAATATGTTTTGTTGTTGATAGATTTTATAGCAAACACTTTTTTTTAATGTTTTTCTGATTATCTAAGACTTAAATTAACAGTTTCCATGGAATAAATATCACTTGGTATGCATTTTTTGTTTCTGCCATATAGCCCGTAGTATTTCCAGGTGGGTTTTTTTTTTTTCTGTTACAGGATGTACTAACAGCAAAATTACATTTCAGATTTTATTTTATTTTATTTTATTTAAGACTTTTTTATTAATTTGACAGAGACACAGCGAGAGAAGGAACACAAGCAGGGGAAGTAGGAGTGGGGGAAGCAGGCTTCCCGCTGAGCAGGGAGCCCAATGCAGGGCTCAATCCCAGGACTCCAGGGTCATGACCTGAGCCGAAGGCAGTTGCTTAATGACTGAGCCACCCAGGCGCCCCCAGATTTTATTTTTTAATGAGAATCCTTACAGCAAAATACATGTCATTTCTGCAGAGCTCTCTGAAAGTTTAAGAATCAGAAATAGGGAAAACGACATGTATTGTGTATGTTTCTAGAAGACTGGTATTTTTATTTCCTCTTTAGCAAAGGGAGCACTCAAACTCCTCAGTGACTGAGAAGTTAGGTATTCCTTCCGTAACCTCCTCCATGTGAGAGGCAAAATTTTGTCAAAATATTAAGACAAGAAATTCAGTACTGGTTCACTGATGATGACTCACCAAGCTCTAAGCCTTCAGGAAAAGCCCAAACAAAAGAAGATTTGAGAGAAATTGCTAATGATTTTCCAAATGTGCAGTCCTAACTGATTTGAGCAGTTTTTCCAAACTCGAAACAGTAGCCTTACAAAATGTTTCATTAAAAAGGAGTCCTGTGGTCAGTTAAATTCCAGCAATATTGTATCTAACATCCCACCTAGAGAAGGGCTGTGCCTCCAAGAAGTCTTGCAGGAAGAAACATGTTTAACTATGTGATTCAGCATTTTCTGAAGTCATTTGACAGGGTGGTTGGTATGCATTTTGCTAATGCTCAGTTTTGCTAATGCTTAATAATCTCTGAGGAAATTCTCTAAGGAGCCAACTTAGGGAAATATCAGAATAGCTGATCTCAGAGGGTCCTTTCTGATGATAAAAGTTCATAGTTCTGGTAATGACTCTAACCCACGATTTCTGTGATGCTTTAATATAAAGTTACTATTTAGCCCATCTTTCACTGTCTTTTTAATTTATCTAATTGCACAGGCTGTAAACAAAATGGCACCAAGCTTGGAGATGTTATCCTTCCGCCGTGGGCCAAAGGGGACCCACGGGAATTCATCCGAGTCCACCGTGAGGTAATGGGAGTGCGCTTTATGCAGTTGAATTTGGATTTCATTGGGTCATTAACCACAATACAAAGAGAGAACCTTAAGCAAGATATCGCCCATTTATTCAAATTACAGATACTGTTCTTAAAATTTGTAGTTATTTCAGTTCCTTGTGGTCACTGGCCAATTCTTTTTGTTTTCTGAGCAAGTAATAAAAGTCCACCCATGACTGAACATGTGTTTTAAAATTACAGGCTTTGGAATGTGATTACGTGAGTGCTCATCTGCATGAGTGGATTGACTTAATCTTTGGCTATAAACAGCAAGGTCCTGCTGCAGTAGAAGCCGTAAATGTCTTCCACCATCTTTTTTATGAGGGTCAAGTGGATATCTACAACATAAATGACCCACTGAAGGAGACAGCCACTATAGGGTTCATTAATAACTTTGGTCAGATCCCTAAACAGGTATGGATATCCTTATCATTGATGCTCTCAGTCTCATTTTTTAAGCTCTAATATTGCTATAGATGATGAATGACTGTATCATAAGTTTAGGCCAAGTTTTTATTGAAGAGTCCTGCCACCTGATAGGTCCAGTAGGTTCCAAGATTATTGGTTTCTTCTCCTTTTTGCAGTCCAGGTAAATAGAAATGTTGTTCAGAGAATTTCCCCTCAAAGATGAGTGCACGGAGCGCTTTTCTGTACCTACACAAGACCTGCAATCAGGGAAGAAGATGGGGTCTTGGGGGCCACAGCACACAGAGATGGGGTTTCATCCCAAGGCCAGTAGGAAGCCAGTGCTAACTCTGAGTAAGGAAATGGCATGGTCATATTTAGACTTTATTTTTTATTTACTTGTTTATTTTTTTAAAATTTTATTTTTAAATAATCTCTATACCCAGCGTGGGGCTTGAACTTACAGCTCAAGACCAACAGTCCCGTGCTATAACAACTGAGCCAGCCAGGTGCTCTCATATTTAGACTTTTTTCTTATTTTCTTTTTTGTTTCTTTTTTTCTTTCTTTTTTTTTAAAAAAATTTTATTTATTTATTTTACAGAGAGACAAAGAAAGAGCACACAAGCCAGGGGAGAGGCAGAGGGAGAGAGAGAATCAGACTCCCCACTGAGCAGGGAGCCCAGTGTGACATAGGACTCGATCCCAGGACTCTGGGACTGACCTGAGCTGAAGGCAGATGCTTAACCGACTGGGCCACCCAGGCGCCCCCATATTTAGGCTTTAAAGATCATTCTGTCCATGTACATTCACTAACTGGAATTAAAATAAAAACTGAGATATAAAGATCATCTGTCCATAGTCTCATACATGCACACCGTGTAGGGGAACCAAGTTAGGAGTAGAATATCACCTTGGAAGCTCTTAATATCAGTTGAGGAAACAGACAGTGGTGCTCTGGATTAGATTAGTGATGCAGGTGTGATGAGTGCTCTGGTAGAGTGTGTGCCGTGGGAATGCCTAGAACCAGCCCTACACTAGCTGCTCTAAGCACTATCTGGAACCTGAACAGAAAGACCGAGAGCATAGTCATCAGCACCCAAATGCTGTAGACCTCTCACCAGCACGATGAGCGCAGCCCCATTAAGAGATTTGGTTAAGAGCCCTGTTAAGAGTCTCTCCTCCCCATCCTCAGAGCACATCAGGAGGGTGTGATGCGCCAGGACGAACCAGCCCTGTTTGAAAGGCATGCTCTGCTGGCCAGACCACATGCCCAAGTGCCCTGTGTCTACACTTCAGCCTAACTATCCCTCTCTATTCCTCACATACCTCTCTTGGGCTTCCTTTTTGTACATTAACCAGCTTGGAGGTTTCCAGGGTTGATGGCTGGGAATAGTCAGAACAATGGCACTTCTCTGTATGACAGCAGAAGAGCCCGTAACTGCACTGACCCCCAGTGCAGTCAGATCCCCCAGCCAAGTAACTGTTTACAGAGGGTGCAGGCGGTAAGAAAGAGCCCCAAGCAGGCTCCACGCCCAGCTAGTGTGGGGCTCAATCCCGTAACCCCGAGACCAAGATCTGAGCTGAAACCAAGAGTCAGACTTAACTGACTGAGCCACCCAGGCGCCCCGGAACTTTGTTTACTTTTAAAGAGAAATGCTTATTGATAAACTCTAATTGCAGCTGAAGAATTGTAGTTAAACCTTTCCTTTTTTCTGAGGGCTGCAAGTGCAGAAACTGTTTCGTACCCTCTGAGAAACAAATATCTGAACAAAAAAATCAAGACATAGGCATTGTCACAGATTTTCATCCCACTTTTGAGTTTAAGAGGCAGACAGCCTGGGAACTACAGTTTGAGTGACTGATAGAATCCTTCAAAGTATGCCATCCTAGAAAAATCTAGGTTTAATGGTCAGCATAGCCATACATTGTTATGTACCCTGGCCTGATGAGGTGCTCTAGCCTTAGGTCCTTTTAAAAGTTCTTCAGCAGGGACTCAGCCAATGGCTCAGTCGGTTAAGTGACGGCTTCGGCTCAGGTCATGATCCCAGGGTCCTGGGATCCAGCCCTGCATCAGGCTCCCTGCTCAGTGGGTAGCCTGCTTCTCCCTCTCCCTCTGCCTGCTGCTCTGCCTACTTGTGCTCACTCTGTCTCTCTGTCAAATAAATAAATAAAATCTTTTTTTAAAAAATGATTAATGCGATATTTGTATAAAAAAAAGTTCGTCATCAGCAAGTGTCCATTCATGAACATGCTTTAAAGTGGGGGGGTCCTTTTAATACAACTGCAGAGTCTGTGTCATTTAGAGAAGATAACAACCCTGATGTATCTAGACAGGAACAAAGTATTTAAATGTTTGAGTGCCTAAAATGTCTTTCTCTTTACAAAGCATTTTTTCTATTTTTTTCTTCTGGAAATCCAGAATGTCACATTCACAAACTGTTAAGGTTTTCTAGTCATTTTAAGTCTCATTTTATCTAAGATTTTCCAAATATCTTCCTCAGATAACAGTTTTCTAACGAAATGGCTCTATGCCTATTTTTGAAGATCTACAGTATTTAAAAAATAGTCATCTTAAATTTTTCCCCTTACAGCACTGCAAAGTAAAAAGTAGGCATCATACTTTGAGCAAATTAGTAGCATCTTAAAGACACCAAAATGATGTCATATAGAGAAAGGCCGTGTTGCCAGAAGTAGCTCACAATGTCAGTCTTCCCTCAGTGGGACGGGTTATAGCAGGGGCTATAAAGAACTGGTTACTTTTTGAAATCATTGGAAAATAATTGTTGATCAACTACAGCTTGCGTAGATTGACTCCTGAAGAGTTAGGAAATCAGAGTAACATCGAGCACTGTGGTAGCCCAGGTTTTTAGAAACTATCATGGTCTGCCACCCCTGCTTGCTGAGATGGGAGACTTCCGGTATCCTTCGGAGCCTCCTTAAAAGTTCTTTCCTCAGATGGAAGGGGTGATACTGTAGCGCCTGGTGGTCACTGAGAAGTGCAAGGGAAATAGAAGTATAATACCTGGTATATAAAAGGACTCAACAAATGTTACCTTTCATTGTAAAACGGGTCATCCTCTCTCATCCCAGTTATTTAAGAAACCTCATCCTCCAAAGCGAGTGAGGAGCCGACTGAACGGAGACAGTACGGGCACCTCTGCCCCCCCAGGGTCTACAAGCGACAAGATCTTTTTCCATCACCTGGACAACTTGAGGCCTTCTCTAACACCTGTAAAAGGTGAGGTGACCGGAAGTCAACCTTTGCGTCGGGCTTCTATGGGAGTAGTTAATAATCCTAGTTTAGCAATAACACATGTGCCTTTCAGCGTTAGTGTCATTTGTAGTAAGTGCTATATTTTTTGTGATAAATCACCAAATACTTGTTTCCTTTTTCTTTTTTTTTTTTTTTTTGGCTCGTTGAATTTTTTCATTAAAAAGGACCAAACAGGTTTCTCCTCCCTGCTAAGATAGCGAAAGCTCTAATATACTAAATCTTGTAGCTCAACTTTATATTATATATGGAGAAAAACCTTTGTATCTTCATTTATATGTGTTCTGCCAGTTTAGAAATAGCACTAAAAAGACTGCATTTTTAATATGCCAACTATAAGTATCTGTCTTTTATCTAATGTGATTATGAGTATCTAAAAGTACTTTCTTGGGGCACCTGGTTGGCTCAGTCCTATAAGCATCTGCCTTCAGCTCAGGTCATCATGACCCCAGGGTCCTAGGGCCCCCCCCCCCCCCCGCTCAGCGGGGAGCCTGCTTCTCCATCTCCCTCTGCCCTCCACCCACTCATGCACACACACTCTCTCACTCTCTCCCAAATAAGTAAATAAATCTTAAATAAATAAATAATAAAATACTTTTTTAAGCGGGTATTTTTCTTAGAGTGAACAAAGGTTTTTGTAAAGTCTTGTAGTTGCCAAATCTAAAAATTGGAGGAACAAAGTCTGGTTAATTAGATAGGCTACCAGCTCTGAGCCATTTTGGCTCATGACACCAAGTGCCTTGTGGCAGCTCCAGTCAGCGCCGGCGATGGTCGGGGAGCACTGGTGTGCTCAGCAGGGAGTCGGACATCTTGGGGAATGGCGTGCCCTTCCTTCAGGAAGTCTAAGGCTGGGTATCGTTTGGGAGGTGCTGCACGCCTAGACTGGTTGAAGATCTATGTAGGGATTCTGGAGAACGTCCCAGATTACAGATTACTGTGTGTGGTCTTGATGGTCAAGAAGACGGGCCAGCCGCTAGGAGCCAAACCGGGGGGTGTCAGGAGACAGGCCGGAAGGAAGCCCAGCAGAACACCTGTCAGGGTCGATGACCGTCATCTGTGTCAGGAGGCCTGATTGATAGGAATATTTGAGATGACGACCTCTGTGGGATCCTGAGGTTCATTTTCCCCCTTGTCCCTATTCTGATCTGTTGATTTGTTTTTTACAGAACTTAAAGAGCCTGTGGGCCAAATAGTATGCACAGATAAAGGCATTCTGGCAGTTGAACAGAATAAGGTTCTTATCCCACCCACCTGGAACAAAACTTTTGCCTGGGGCTATGCAGACCTCAGCTGCAGGCTGGGAACCTATGAGTCGGACAAGGTTTGCATTGTTTCTTGCTCACTCATTTAATCTTGCTCTTCTGTGGTTTGGACATCCTGCTTGAAAGGGTTGGGAAGAGCCCAGGCCAAGGGCCAGTCACCTGGTCCTCCAGAGCCCAGAGGAAGGGAGAGCTTCCTGCATCAGATTGGCTTAAACAAGCTAGTTTACAAGGCGAGTTTCCTACAGGACAAACCACTTTTGAAAAGTTGTGTACTGAGCTAAAGCAGTTTCCCTTTCACCCAAAGAATTCCTCCAAGAGGTCCTAGCCTGCCAGGCAGTAAGCATTTCTGCCCTCCACAAGAGCCTCTTTTTGGTGACTCACCGAAAGCCCACTTACCATTTCAGTACTCTTGAGTGGCCGATGGAAGACCTTTCAGCCCACCGCCCGGCGGCAGCAGCCACCATGTGGAGTCCCATAGTAGCTCATGGAGAGGCCCTGCGACATGGCCGTCCAGTGCCCTGTGCTTGCCCTCTGCTCGTCCCCTCCTGACAGCGGGCTGGATGCTCTGTGACACAACTCTGTTTAGTTAGCCTTCTCGTTAAACGGCAGCACTCATGATTCTCGTTTACCTCTAACTGCCTATAGCAAACACATCCTTCTACCAGATTATCCCCTGTCTCCTACACAGCGTCACATAGTCGGAGTGTCATTTTCCGGGACTAGAGAAACTGGAGACACCCACTAGGAGTAAAGTCCTTTTCATTATGGTTTCCTGCAGCAACTTCAGTTAGGAGGCCATAGGGCTAGTTCAGGGTAGAGCCTCAGTGGAAATGTTGCAGAGTGAACCCAGCCCAGAATGCATGCATGCATTTGCCTGTGAGGTGCCTACCTGGGGGCTCTCCTTCACTCAGGATGCTCCCTGTGATTCAGAAGCTGGTAGTTCTTGATGGCATATATGTCTCCCATCTGTTTAATTTTACAGGTAGTGACTGTGTATGAATGTTTGTCTGAGTGGGGCCAGATTCTCTGTGCAATCTGCCCCAACCCCAAGCTGGTCATCACCGGTGGAACAAGCACAGTTGTGTGTGTCTGGGAGATGGGCACCTCGAAAGAAAAGGCTAAAACCCTCACTCTCAAACAGGTAAAGAATAAACAGAAGATGGACGTAGTCCATCTTGGCAACCTGCACTCTAAAGAAACTACAAAGCTTCTCTAATTTCAGGTGCTTCAGGTATAATGGACAAAATCAAAAAATATGTTCTTTTGCTAGAAATGTCTTTAACAAAACGAAATGAAGTCAGACGGTACTATTTCTAAAAATGATCTAAGGTGGTCCTTTTTTAAAATCTGAAGCAAGCTGTCTTTAGGTAATATATTTTTTAATATGGGGAGCTGGGCGGCCCAGTTGGTTGAGCATCTGACTCTTGACTCTTGATTTCGCCTCAGGTCATGATCTCGGGGTCCTGGGACTGAGACTGGCATGAGGCTCCACTGGGTGTGGAGTCTGCTTTGATATTCTTACCTTCTTCCTTGCCCTTCACCTCTGCCCCTCCCCACGCTCACTTGTGTGAGTGCGCTCTCTCTCCCTCTCTCTTCTTTCTCTAAGTAAATAAGGGGAGCCTGGGTGTCTCAGTCAGTATAGCATCTACCTTAGGCTCAGGTCATGATCTCCAGGTCATGGGATCGAGCCCTGCATTGGGCTCCCTACTCAATGAGGAGTCTGCTTCTCCCTCTACCCCTGCTTATGCTCTCTCTCTCTCTGTAGCTCTTGGTCTCAAATGAATAAATAAAATCTTAATAATATAAAATAAGTAAAATCTTAATTTATATATATCATATATATATATTTTTTTAATATATTGAAGTAATACAGTTGAGCCTTGAACAACAGGGGTTTGGACTGTCCTAGTCCACTTGTATATAGACATTTTTTGATAAATCTCATACAGTGCTATAAATGTATTTTCTTTTCCTTATGATTTTCTTAATGTTTTCCCTTGCTTAGTTTATCATAAGAATACAATACATAAACAAAATAGCTGTTAAATAACTTTGTTATTAGTAAGTCATCCATTCAACAGTAGGCTTTGGGTAATTAAGTTTTTGGCGAGTCAAAAATTATATACAGACATTTGACTGCATCAGGGGTCAGTCCCCCTAACCTCCATGTTGTTCATGGTCAGCTGTGTTGTATGTAAATTGGATTTTTCTAATCCAAGTTATATTTGCTATTGTTTTTTATTATTTTCTTTCCGGGTGATTTCCATTTGGAACCAGTAAATCTTTGATTCTTTTTTTTCTCGTTCTGCATTTATCATTTAATTACTATGTACTTTCACAAAATTTTATCTAAAACAAGAAACCATTTATCATTAGGCCATCCTTTTTTACTATTTGATTTGTGAGGTTACCATAAAGTTTTTTTAATGTAGTATACATCTAAGTGTATGATACAAATTTGAAAAACAGTGTAATAATAATAGCTGTCATTTACTGAGCATATACTATGTTCAGAGCACTGTGCTGGGTGTTTAAAAATGTAAAACTCCAATCCTCACATTTCTTCAAGGTAGTTTGTAAGCCTTGTTGATCCTTGAAAATACCACCACTTGACCAGATTCAGACCTGTGCCCAAGTGACAGAGTAGAGCCAGGATGTGAATTCAGTTCTCTGTGACTCCAAAGCTGTTTTCAAGCCGAACTCAGACAGTGCAGTCTTAAGTGTCCATGGAAGGGATGGAACACCTTGCACTTGCACCACTGGTCACATATGTAGGCCAGAAATTTCATCAGTTGCTGAGTCTAAAGACGGGCCACATAAAAAGATACAGTGTCGGCCACCTGGGTGGCTCAGAGGGTTAAAGCCTCTGCCTTCAGCTCAGGTCATGATCTCAGGGTCCTGGGATCGAGGCCCACGTCGGGCTCTCTGCTAGGCAGGGAGCCTGCTTCCTCCTCTCTCTCTGCCTACTTGTGATCTCTCTCTGTGTCAAATAGATAAATAAGAAATCTTTAAAAAAAAAATTAAAAAAAAATACAGTGTCAATATGAGCAAATACAAGGTTGTAGTTTGCTAATCCAAACTCTCTTACTTACAATATTTTCCATTTGGAAAATAGGCTTTGAAGCTAGCATGCCAGCCAGTAACCCCTCAGGAGAAGGCACTTCTTGTTTAAAACAGCCTTCTGGGGTTTGCTAAGCATACAGAAAGGATTTATGTATGACAAAAAGTTATAAGCCAACTTATTATTTAAATAGTTAAATACTCAAGGACTTTTTTTTTAAGATTTCATTCATTTATTTGAGAGAGAGACAGAGAACACAAGCAGGGTGAGGGGCAGAGGGAGAAACAGATGCCCCACCGAGCAAGGAGCCCCATGTAGGCCTCGATCCCAGGACACTGGAATCATGACCTGAGCCACGGGCAGACGCTTAACCGACTGAATCACCCAGGCACCCCAATACTCAGAAACTCTTTAACAGTAATCTGAATCTTCTTCTCTGAAATTCTTGTTCTCCGACATTGCCATTTTCCTGGGTCCTGTTTCTCTTCGTGTTCTAGCAAAATGCAAAAGTTCCTGTTGTAGTCTGAAGAAGATCTCTTGGGCTCAGGTGTGTTTGGGTCAGTAATAGGAGCTCGGCACACTTCCTCTCCCTTGCTCGGACCATGTGCCATCACCACGCAGGCCTCACCGTGTGAGCATTTTTTAAAGATCCATCCAGTTGTAGTTTCTTAAACTAACAGGAGACAGTGGCATAAAAGAATCAATGCCCAGTTTAAATTCTGTACTTTGGGGGGACCATAACTGATGCATCTCTGTAAAGAAACGGGATGAAGAAACCCAAGCGGGGTGGCAGCTGCCATTCTCCCTTCTAAGATTCTAGTCCAGATCTGGGAAGGAAGTGATGTAAAAACGGAGGTTTGAGCCTCGAGAGTCCCCCAGACTTCTCTCTCCCTGTGGCGGGATGAGGTAAGGACAGTCGGCAAAGTCTGGAAGGAAGACCTGGCCGGCGCTGCTACTCCCAGCGCGAGCTCCCCTCACTCCCAGTGCATCCAGGACCTCCAGAGCCCCTCAAGGAGCACAGTCACATGATCAGCCTGGTGTTTTCTGTTCTCCTTCATAGGCCTTACTTGGCCACACGGACACTGTCACCTGCGCCACGGCGTCATTGGCCTATCACATAATCGTCAGTGGGTCCCGTGACCGAACCTGCATCATCTGGGATCTGAACAAACTGTCGTTCCTAACCCAGCTCCGAGGCCATCGAGCTCCAGTTTCTGCTCTTTGTATCAATGAATTAACAGTAAGTACTCAATTGCCCACTTGGTTTACAATTAGGAAGACAAGTATTTCTTTTTTGTTTTTTTAAAAATTGTATTTATTTATTGGACAGAGAGAGAGACAGCTAGAGAGGGAGAAGTGGGGTTCCTGCTGAGCAGGGAGCCTCATGCAGGGCTCGATCCCGGGTCTCCGGGATCATGACCTGAGCCAAACGCAGTCGCTTAACCGACTGAGCCACCCCGATGCCCCAAGACAAGTATTTCTGGCACAAAAAATGAGTGTTTTCTAAGTTGATAGACACTCATTTCATAAATGCTACTACATGTTCTTTGATTTATGCTAAAAGCAAGTGGATATTAAAGTTTGTTATTCAGAGGTAATTTTACCTTAAAATCCATTTACTGCTGCATACTTTGAAGAGCAAGATTTAATTCAAAACAACATTCTAGAATAGGCTTTTTTTATAATAAGGAACTTGTAGGATCTGTTAAGAATGTTAAAATTGTGTTGAAGTTTTTAAGAAATACATTCAATTATTTATTTATTATATAAGGTGAAAAGAGTAACATTTGAGTAACCAAACAAGCAGAATTGTTATAGAACTATTTTCAAAGTTATCCCAAACTTACCAGAGAATATTATCTCTTCTCAAAAATAAATATTTTATATATAAATAAGTGAGTCAGCATAAAATAAATGCACAGGCCTGGAAGTCCC
>PITA01002058.1:0-16759 GCA_004023965.1 Spilogale gracilis
ACAACGAAGTCATCATTGTTTTCAGCATCAATGATTTGCCTGCCATTATAATCAGGTGATTTGACAGAAAGTCTCACCTCACTTGCAGTGGTCTAGAAAATAATGCATTTCCATGCTCTAAACTAAAGAAGCACTTTTCTCTTAAAGAAAAGAGCCTGTATCACATGTTCTGTTTCTTTGTCCACATAAACTGCAGCCTCAAATCATTTCCCATATTCAATTACAAGAGTCAGGATTTGGTCCAGCTCTAATTGACTCCAGGAATATTTCATTTTTTCATTTAAAAGATAATTTAATTCACCACCATATGTTTGCTGGACTCATTCACTGGTCTTGGCCTCAAGGATGCCTCTGTCCTCATTGCCAGGTGTGGTTCCAAGGAACTCTGAAACCCACTCTTTGCTCTGGTCTCCACAGTTTTCACTGCCTAATCTTCTCTGAATAGCATTTATTCTTCCGTGGTTTTTCCCCCTCTAGCATCTTTTGCTTTTCTTTAATCATGGAAATACTCATGCTTGAATTGAAATAGTGAAGTCAGCTTCAAATGCTAACTCAAAATATCAGAGAGGAGCTACCAATTTCATGGTTCACAAAATAAGGGTATCAATCTATACTGTTAAGAGATACCAGAATCTTTGACCCAAATGCAAACTCCAGTGGCCTTGAAATAATTTTTCTCCTATCTGATAATGGAAGAGTCATATTAAAGTTTTGCTCGGAATTTTCCAGGTCAATGACTATCATCAGTGACCTTCATCCTTAAAGGGACAGAAATTGTGGGGAGGTGGGGCTTAAGAGAACACTCATTTGAACTTCAGAAGATTCAGAATTACATTTTTCTGAGAAAAATCAAGTGCCTTCATCCAACTTGTAAGTTCATGTAACTCACTTTTGTGTAGAAATAGGATGGCCCTTGCTTAATTTAGGTGTGGGATTCCTCTTCCCCTCCACATTAGTCAATTATTGTTTGTGTAATGAACGATCTCAAAACTTGATGGCTGAAAACAACAATCATTTGTTACTTCTCCTTAGTCTGTGGACTGGCTGTGTAGTTCTGCTGACCTGGGCTTCCTCATGCTTCTGTGGTCAGTTGTCTCACTGGCCAAGGGCTGGCTGATCTATGATGGTCTCAGCTGATGAGGGTTCCTTTGCACATTTGCTCAAATTCGTGCAGCAAGATGGCTTGGGCATGTTCTCCAAGTGGCAGTCCAAGTATGAGAAAGAGGGCTCGATGGTGTAGGGGAACAAGGGGAAACCTGCACACACTTTTCAAAACTCTGCTTTGTCAAGTTAGGTCTTGTCTCATTAGCCAAAGAAAGTCACACGGCCAAGTTGAGGGGCAGCGTGGGAGAGTATGATCAATGGCCATGGACACAGGAAAGCAGGAAAAGTTGGGGCCATCAATGCAATCAGCCTGTTGTCCTTACCCAGATATAACTAGAGCATAACAACTCCAGAGGCCAGTTATGCTGCTGATGTGTGGGCACGGGGGAGGAAGGCAATGAAGTAGTGTCCAAGGATGCCAAAATAAAGACCTGGAAGACCAAGTCCAAATAAGTGGGTCAAATAAGAGATGAAGGACAAAACTGGGGTGTGCGTCTATAACAAAGGGGTCAAAGAGACAGAAAAGCCTAGAATGGAGACATGGAGTATAGCTCAGCCACGAGACATTTACTTTGCCTGGGGGTAGTGTATTTGGAGGAATCTAGATACAAAATCTTTGCATATTTAAAAGGATACAGGACATAGCCTACGCAAAACAGTCATTAAAAGATTGCAACATCTACAGGCAATAGAAGTTCTAAAATTTCTATGCACAGGAGTTTTTGTTTTGCTTTGAAGAAATAGCTGCTATTATGCCATTTAGAATATATATTCAGTCAGAGTCAATGTGAAGCATTCTACAGGACACGTGACCGGTTTCTTAAAGAATTCAGTGGCCCAGAACAAGCAAACAGAAGTGGGGAGAGACCATTTCAGATTAAGAGTCAAGACAGATCTAAGATTAGGACCAGCCAAGGACAATGAATGGGCCTTGTTTGGATCTTGATATGTACAGTTTTCAAGGTGATTTTTTTTTTTTAGCAAATAGGGGGGATTTGGGGTGCCTGGGTGGCTCTGTTGGTTGAGCGACTGCCTTCAGCTCAGGTCATAATCCCGGAGACCCGGGATTGAGCCCCGCATCGGGTTGCCTGCTCGGCGGGAAGCCTGCTTCTCCCTCTCTCACTCCCCCTGCTTGTGTTCCCTTTCTGGCTGTGTTTCTCTCTGTCAAATAAATAAAATATTTTTAAAAATAAAATAAAATAAAATAAAATAAAATAAAATAAAATAAAATAAAATAAAATAAAATAAAATGGGGGATTTTATTAGAGTCAGTGTATTTGATAGCATTATCATTAGCTTTATTATGTGTGGCCATGCAATGCAGTTCAGTAGGATTAACTGCACCGCTCCCTTCCTTTATTGAGATTCATGCTATAGTATTTAGGGCTAGAATAACCTGATGTCGGAAATTTGCTTTAAAAACCTGAGAGAAGAAGGATGGAGGCAATTAGTGTGGAGACTGATGGTGACGTTGATGGTGGCTGCTAAGTCCTGGGATGATTGCGTGAGTTTGTGATATTCTCTACTTCTGTGTACTTTTTGGAAGTTTATATACTACAATGTAAAATTTAACATAATTTTTAGTGTAATTTTGAAATATTACATAGGAAAGAGTTTAAAAAGACACAATACTTTCTTTTTTCAACTTTTTAATGTTCTTATTAACACCATTTGCTGTCTTGTTTCTAATTATAAAAAGAAAACAAAACCAATATTTTAAAAACAGAATACAATGAAGAGTAAAGAAAAGATGAAAGTCACATGAAATCATATATAGATGATTTGAGGAGAAAAAAAAGAGATCATCTGAAAAAATAAGCATAAATTTCCCTCAGGTCTTCTGAAATTATTTATTTATTTATTTGTTTGTTTGTTTGTTTGTTTGTTTATTTAAAGATTTTATTTATTTATTTGACAGAGAAACACAGCAAGAGAGGGAACACAAGCAGGGGGAGTGAGAGAGGGAGAAGCAGGCTTCCGGCTGAACAGAGAGCCCGATGTGGGGCTCGATCCTGGGTCTCCAGGATTATAACCTGAGCCAAAGGCAGTCGCTCAACCAACTGAGCCACCCAGGTGCCCCTATATTTATTTATTTAAAGAAATAGCTCTGGTGTCGCTATGTGCCCAATAAATTTTCTTTTACTCTTTGATGGGTTCTATTCGATGACAAATGGTTGGCATTTGATAAGAACCCCAAATGTTGGATCGTTTAAGTTATGTTGCTTCCCCACTATAACTGGGAATGTTTCCAACAAGAGGCCCAGAACATTGTAGATGATCAATAAAAATGCTTTCTTTTTTCTACTTCTTCTCTTCACTTTTTTAACTTTTCTTATTCAATTTCAGCTTTAAAAAAAAGATTTATTTATTTGAGAGAGAAAGAGAGGGAGAGGGAGTGCAAGAGTGGGGTAAGGGAAGAGGGAGAAAAATCCTCAAGCAGGCTCTTTGCTGAGCACGGAGCCCATCACCGGGCTCCATTCCATGATCCTGAGATCATGACCTGAACCCAAACCAATAGTCAGTCACTCAACCAACTAAGCCACACAGGCACCCCATCAATTCCAGTTTCTGATTTTAAATATGCCATAATTTAGTAATTTCTTTGCAAGTGTTAATGGGTGGACGTGCCCCTTTTATTTTTGTAGTAACTACCTACTTCTTTAAAATGGGGAAGGATGTAGTAGTTACCAGTTAACGGAAGTTATATATTAGCATGACCTTGCCTAGACAGAAGACTTATTGATACAACTCCAAAGGTAGGTAGAGCAAAGTCATTAGAATTATGCCTATCAGCATTAAATTTTAGAACAACAGCTATATGTGGCTATAGTTTGGAGAGATAATCTCCCCATAACAAATGTGGGTGCTACCGTTGGGTGTCAGTTAACCTGAACATGGGGGAAGGGTATCATCACTTGTCACCAGTAGTGTCCTATGAACCTTGATGATCAAAGGGTAACCTGACCCTAAAATCCAGATGAAATGGTACCTGGAGGGATGACCTCAGCAGGAATCTGTCTTAATCCACATTTAATCAGGTTAGAAAGTCAGCCTTCTATTGATGTTATGGGCTTTCTGTTTTTGTTTTTTTTTTTTTTTTAAGATTTTATTTTTTTGATGGGGGTGGGCACAAGCAGGGGAGTGCAGGAATGGGAGAGGGAGAAGCAGGCTCCCCACTGAGCAGGGGAACCCGACGCAGGGCTCGATCCCAGAACCTGGGATCATGACCTGAGTCAAAGTTAGCCGCTTAACTGACTGAGCCACCCAGGCTCCCCAGGGCTTTCTGTTGTAATGTGATGGAAGTACCTAGCATCATCGATGAAGTTTTCCTGCTAAAACATCTAACCTGAATGTAATCAAGCTTCTATATCTGCATTACCTGCTTTTGCTACAGACCAGATCACTTAGCTCACTAGTCATTTAGAATAACCATTTATCATTTCTTTGAATCGGAGAGATGGTTCATCTAGGCTGAGCCAGCCTGATAGTTGAGGATGGCTTCATGCTTGATGCTGGCCAGGGGCATGGAGTTGATGCCACACGTCATCCCGCAGCCAGCAGGCTGGCCCCACCCAGTCACAGGGCCCCCAAGAGCAGCAAGGACTGGCAAGTCCTGCTGCACAGGCACATTTCAAGTCTCTGCTTCTGTCACATTTGCTAAGGTGACATTGGACAAAGCAAGTCACATGGCCAGTCCTGGAGTCAAGGGGAGGAGAAAGAGACTCTACCATGCAACAGAAAAAATATCATCAGTTCTGCAATCGAACCACATCTAACTTCTAGTTTATATAAACACAGTCTGGAGAGGAACAAGTTAAATTACATCATAAGGAAATAATTAGTCAAATATAAAATGTGAAACACTCTGTAGACAACCTGCCAGTGTTTTCAAAAGTTAGTGCTATAGGGGGCAGGGGGAACGATGTGATGGGTGGCAGGGCAGGCATAGACTATTTTAGTTTTTTTTTTTTTTTTAGGATTTTATTTATTTGACAGAGAGAAACACAGCGAGAGAGGGAACACAAGCAGGGGGAGTGAGAGAGGGAGAACCAGGCTTCCTGCCAAGCTAGGAGCCCAATGTGAGGCTCGATCTCAGAACCCTGGGATCATGATCTGAGCAGAAAGCAGACTTTTAACGACTAAGCCACCCAGGCACCCCAGATTTTTTTTTAAGATTTCATTTGAAAGAGAGAGAGAAAGCACGAGTAGGAAGGAAGGGCAAACAGAGAGGGAGAAGCAGGCTCCCCGCTGAGCCACCCAGGTGCTCTGAGACTAGCCAAGATTTTAAAAGACTAAAAGGACGTAAAACCAAACTCAGGTATGAATCTTATTGGATCATTATCCAGGAAAAAAAAAGAACAGTCACAAGAAAATGCTCTGGATAATTGGGGAAAATTGAATATGTATTAAATACACAGAATATTTTAAATTTTCTCAAATGTGATAATGGTCTTAAGGTTACATAAGGTGGGCGCCTGGGTGGCTCAGTGGGTTAAAGCCTCTGCTTTCAGCTCAGGTCATGATCTCAGGGTCCTGGGATCAAGGCACGAGTCAGGCTCTCTGCTCGGCAGGGAGCCTGTTTCCTCCTCTCTCTCTGCCTGCCTCTCTGCCTACTTGTAATCTCTCTCTATCAAATAAATAAAATCATTAAAAAAAAGGTTACATAAGGTAACATTCCTATTCTCAAGAGATGCAAAGTGATGTATTTAGGGGGGCCTGGGTAGGGCAGCCCATTGAATGTCCAACTTTTGGTTACAGCTCAGGTTGTGATCTCAGGGTCATAAGATAGAGACCCTTGTCTGGCTCCAAGCTCAACATAGAGTCTGCTTAGTATTGTCTCTCCCTCTGCTCCTCTGTCTACCCCAAATAAATAAATCTTGAAAAAAAATGATGTATTTAGGATTAAGACATCACAGTGTCTGCTAGAGATTTCAGGTGGATCATGAAATCAGCACTTCTATATATCTACATATGATAGAAATGGGTTGAATTATGAACCCGCACCAAAATTCATATGTTGAAATCCTCACTCCTAGTACTTCAGAATATGACTGTATTTAAACATACAGCCTTTAACACTTCTCCAGAGAAGACATACAAATGGCTAACAGACACATGAAAAAATGTTCATCATCACTAGCTATCAGGGAACTTCAAATCAAAATCACACTGAGATACCTACCACCTTACACCAGTCAAAATGGCCAAAATTAACAGGACAGGAAGCAAGTGTTGGAGAGGTTGCAGAGAAAGGGGAACCCTCTTACACTGTTGGTAGGAATGCAAGTTGGTGCAGCTGCTTTGGAAAATAGGGTGGAGATTCCTTAAAAAAATAAAAATAGAGCTACCCTATGACCCTGCAATTGCACTACTGGGTATTTACCCCAAAGATACAGATATAGTGAAAAGAAGGACCATATGTACCCCAATGTTCATAGCAACAATGGCCACAATTGCTAAGCTGTGGAAAGAGCCAAGGTGCCCTTCAACAGATGAATGGATAAAGAAGATATGGTCCATATATACAATGGAATGTTACACCTCCATTGGAAAGGATGAATACCTTGTGGCAACATGGACAGGATGGGAAGAGATTATGCTGAGTAAGATAAGCCAAGTAGAGAAAGTCAAGTATCACATGGTTTCACTTACTTGTGGTGCATAAGGGGTAATATAGAGGACAGTAGGAGAAAAAGAAATGGGAAGTAGGGTAATTCGGGGAGGGAACATAAGAGACTTCGGACTCAGAAACAAACTGAGGGACTTGGAAGGAGGGGGTGGGGGGATGGGAGAGCCTGGTGGTGGGTATTGAGGGCACGTATTGCATGGAGCACTGGGTATGGGGCATAAACAACGAATCTTGGAACACTGAAAAAAATTTTTAAAAATAAAATAAAATAAAATAAAATAAAATAAAATAAAATACAGCCTTTAAGGGCACCTTTGTTAACTCAGTCGGTTAAGCGTCGGCCTTCAGCTCAGGTCATGATCCCAGGATCCTGAGATCAAGCCCCGTATCAGGTTCCCTGCTCAGTGGGAAGTATGCTTCTCTCTCTGCCTCTTCCCCTGGCTTGTGTTCTCTCTCTTGATCACTCCCTCTCTCTCTCAAAGAAAGAAATAAAATCTTTAAAAAAAAATAGAGGCTTTAGGGGTGCCTGGACGGCTCAGTTGATTGAGCTTCCAACTCTTGGTTTCCACTCAGGTCTTGATCTCAGGGTTGTGAGATCAAAGCCCCATGAGGGGCTCACATTCAGCGTGGAACCTGCTGCAGATTCTTTCCCCATCCTTCTCCTTCCCCTTCTGCTACTCTGCTGCCCTACGCTCTCTCACACTCCCTTGCTAAAATAAATAAAATAAAATCTTTAAAATAAATGAAATAAAAATACAGTCTTTGAAGAGGTGATTAAGTTAAAATGAGGCCCTTAGGCGAGGCTTTAATCCAATCTGACTAGTGTCCTTATAAGAAGAGATTAGGATACAGACATATCCAGAGAAAAGGCCATGGTGAAGACACAAAGAATATGGCCATCTATATAAGCCAAGAAGAATGCCCTCAGAAGAAACCAACCCTGCCCACATCTTGATCTTGAACTTCTAGCCCCTGGAATTATGAAAAAATAAGTCCCTGTTGTCTGAGTCACCCGAGCTGTGGTACCTTGTCACGCCAACCCTCGTAAACTGATACTCACAACAAAATGCTGTTAATTGTTCAATCTGAGTGTGGAATACACAGATCTTCACTGTGTTACATTTTCGACTTTTCTGCACATTTGAAGATTTATGTATTAAAAAGTTGGAAGGACAAAACCTTCTAGGACATTGTCTTTCATCAACTGGCTCTTAAGAAAATATTTTCAATTATAATTGAATTCTGAAATATAGAGGTTTGGCTGCAACTTTGCTTGTAGAAGAGATGAGGGGTTGGAAGTCTGACAAATTAAATGAGAAAGCCATTTCTCCCCACACCAGCAGTTCTAGTGCTTCAGATTTCAGGCCATTATATCTAGAGAGACACTTAGCGATATGATAGATTTGGACAATTATTTTGTGCAAAAGAAAAAAAGGACAGTGCAGCAATTGCTTTGAGTTCCAGCTCCAAGTTCTTCCAGAGCAGCGGCAATGGCACTTGGCAAGCCCTGGGACACGGTGACACATGAACAGCGCCAAGCCTGGAATGATCCAATGGGTACATTAACTGGAGTCTGCCAGCAGCTCGAACACATATTTCCTGATAAAGTTTTATTACTTCTTGAGTAAACAATTTGGAGGTCTTATTCATCAGATTTGACTGAAGCAAAAAAAGCAGTCCATTTTGTATATGAAGCCTGTATTGTTTCTTTTTTTTCCTGTGCTTTCCGTCAATTGCCCAGATACCTATTGTCCTGGCTCTTTCGCTTCTCCTTGGGAATCAATGAAATGTAAAAGTTGTTATATACTATTATATATATTATTAGTATACCATTATGCATTTAGGCATATTAGTATACTATTGGTAAACTATTATACTATACTAGTATAGTATACTACTTTACAATTAGGCATTATTAGTATACTAGTAGTATTAGTATATTATTATATGTTTAGGTGTTACTATTCTCAGTGGGTGTTGGCTTGCTTAACAGAAGGGTTCTCAACTCTGGCTGCACATTAGAATCACAAGGAAGCTTTAAACAAAACAAAATATCAAGCAAAGATAATGATGCTAAGACAGAACCCTAAACATTCTGGTTTAATATATTCTGAGGCAGGACCTCGGTATCAGGATTTGTTGTAAAAGCTTCCGAGGTGATAACAAGGGACAGCCAGGTAAGAACACCTACTTGTTCTAACCTATAGAGAATTCCTAACCACAAATACAGGCACTTTTCGGGGGGCTCTGAAGAACCTTTGCGGGGTTCTTGAAATCATCTCCAAGATGATCTTTTTCTTTGACCTTAAAATTCATGTTAAAAAGTTATGTCTAAGGATGCTATTAAAGTATCATTTCATTCAAAACAATTTTAAAATATTTTCCAGCATGGGAGGCTGTGATGCCTAAAAGGGTAAAAAAGTCTAATGACTGCAGTGGCCAGGCTATGACAGCTAAAATATTTTTCCCCGTTGATAATATGGATTCCTAGAGAGCCCTGACCTTGATTTGTAAATAATAATTACTTCTAAAGGGAAGCAGGACTTCTTAGAAAAAAGAGCCATTTCAGGTCTGGTGCAAGGAAAGTACAGGGTAAGGAGAACATCTGTTTGCCCTCAGGCAAGAAAACGCTCAAAGTTGAATGGGGATGTTTCAAAAGGGCTCCAAAGCCAGAGCAGAACCAAGGAGCTCACATTTGCTAAATTTAAGACAACTGGAGCATCAGAAGGAGTAATGACTATACAGTGATTGTAACAAATAAATAAAATTCCCTGGGTCCATATGATACTCAAACAAAAAGGAGGAAAAGAAGAAGGGGGAAAAAGGGAAGAAATTCATTTGCCACTATTGGAGGTGATTATTAATCACAAGGCTTTATTCTGGGAAGACTAGCAACTCTGACCTTATGGAAGAGACAGAAACTCTGACCTTATGGAAGGAACAGAGGTTCATCTCCAGGTGATGAAAGAAAGCTCTTCTTTTTAGAGATGCAACCTAATAAAGAAGAAATGGAGAAATGGTCAGCTATGCCTTTAGTATGACCTACCTTGGGATCACTTTTTGGTTTTCCTCCCTTGTGTTGCACTACTACCATCAAAGAATACCTTTTATAATCCTCTTTTGGACACAGCAGAGCCACTGATAACTCTAGAATGAAATCTGCAAAGTCAAACTTCCACTAGAAAAACAATCTCAGTATTCTTTATAGAGATGGAGCTCTGTGGTGCTTTGCAGAACATCTGTACCTCCAGCTCTGGAGAAGAAATGTATTTGCTTCATGGCTTTCTACTAGGCAAACATTGACGGAAACTGCCAGCTTTCCTGAATTAAGACTGGTGGCCCATCTTCATGGAAGACTTCCACTTTAGAACTCAAGTCACCACTTTATGAGGAGTTAGTTTGAAACAAGAAGGGCAACAGAAAATAATGTAATTTCCCTATATACAGAAATTTTCTGGATTTCTAGAAGATAGATCTTCAGCACCTGAGTGACCTTCAGAAAACAAATACATTGCAAGTAAAGGAATACTTAGGATAACTGGACATGGATGACTTTATTCATGGCTTATTGGTGGATACTTTGATCAACAATGAAGTTATTCTTTTCATTAAAAGCCTGACATTCTATTAGGAAAGCTGCTAACCCTCTCTTCCATCCAAACTGCTCCTCTGGAAAAGAAGACAGGAAGAGGCAATCACACTGACTTTTCAATACTAGAAAAAATACAGCTTTAGACTGAAATAGTGATTTTTTTTCAGTTTTTCTGCAAGCAAAAATCTCTAGGCACCTGGAACCCTACAGAATCCTTTTGATGGTTATTTCTGCTCCAGTGATCTTGAAATTAAATGTATGTTCATGACCCTTAACTTGCTGACATCAAGCCTGCGAGCATTGCCAAAAATGACCTCACAAAGGAATGGATGCTACACAGATTAACCCAAAAGAGTCCTGGAAAAATCTGACTCAAGCCTGCCCTTGTCTCAAAAAGCGTGCTATGGGAGCTCTGATTCTATTACCATGTTAGTGAACTATGAACGAGAGTTTTTCATCACTTGCCGAACAAATCAAAAGATAGAAACCACGGAATGTCAAAGATGGCATTTGTACTTTATCACACAGCACTCCACAGTTTCATCCTCTCATTCAAGCTCAACAGCAAACAGCTTTGCTGTTAAATTCACTTTGAGAAGATGAAAGTTTATCTTTTATTTGTCTGCATAGAAAACTTCACATTTGTATATCTTTGTAACAATTTTGCCTCTTTTTCAAAAAATAGCCATTAATTGCTGCCCGAAAAATGGCAGTGAAGTACAAGTATAAAGATTGCTTTTATATTCACTATGAGTGTAACAAATAAATTTCCTTTGTAGCAAATGGTGTGAAACATGCTTCTTCCTGGGAAGCATCCCACTGCTTCCCTTGGTTTCTCAAAGCAATACTATAACCGGAGACAGTAAGGAGCTCTGCTAAAGTAATGGAGCTTTGACTCAAATTCCAGGCATTGGTCACTAGACCAGACAGGATTCATCAAATGCCCAGCTCTTTCCAGTAGCCTAAGACCTCACCGTTAAGGGGATCTCCTCCATCATCTCTTGCCAATGTACTTCAAGAAATTAACAAAGAAAGAATATATCAAAAGCCAAAAGATGATCATTTATTTAAAAAGAAAGTAAAAATCCAAATGTAACCCTTTGCAATAGTGACTTAGAAATACTATGTTTGGGGCACCTGGGTGGCTCAGTCGGTTAAGTGTCTGCCTTTGGCTCAGGTCAGATCCTGGGGTCCTGGGATTGAGCCCCACATTGGTCTCCATGCTCAGCGGGGAGTCTGCTTCTCCCTCTTCCTCCTCCTCTGCCTCTCCTCCTGCTTGTGTGCTCTCTCTCAAATAAATAATCAAATCTTAAAAAAAAGATTTAGGGGTGCCTGGGTTGTTCAGTCAGTTAGGCGTCTGCCTTCAGCCCAGGTTAGGATTCCAGGGTCATGGGATCAAGCCCCATGTTGGGCTCCCTACTCAGCAGGGAGCCTGGTTCTCCCTCTCCCCACTGCTCGTGCTCTCTCTCTCTCAAATAAATAAAATCTTAAAAAAATTTTTTTAAAAAGCCAAGAGGCTGATGAGCTTCTTTTGGAAGTAATAAGAGAAATTGGTAATGTGATTAGGTACGAGATAAATATATGGAAAACGCAGAATAATAATTTTATCTATAATAGCAATAACCAGTTAGGAGTAGAAATGGAAAAAACAATGAATCTTGGAACATTGAAAAAATAAAATAAATATAAAGTAAAAAAAAAAAAAGAAGAAATGGAAAAAACATCAGTTGATATTAGCCAAACCAAACCAACCAAACAAAAGCCCACAACAGAAGAGGGGCACAGGACATGTATTTGGAAAACTATCAAAATGTGAACTAATAGACAAACGTTTCCTGATTCCAGTGTGCGGTCTTAATATTTAAAAGGCCAATCATTCACAGATGGTTACAATAATTAAATGCAAATGCAATCATAATAACAATTTTTTAAAAAGATTTTATTTATTTATTTGACAGAGAGATCACAAGTAGGCAGAGAGGCAGGCAGAGAGAGAGGAGGAAGCAGGCTCCCTGCTGAGCAGAGAGCTGGATGCGGAACTCGATCCCAGAACCCTGGGATCACGACCTGAGCCAAAGGCAGAGGCTTTAACACACTGAGCCAACCAGGTGCCCACCACTGTTTTAAAGCCAGGCAAAAGGAACACAAAGTCTATATGGAAGGATAAGTATCTGAGAATAGCCAATAGTGTTAAAGGAAGATATGTGCCTGCCTGCATGAGCAGAGCTATGGGTACCATCTTACCTTGTTAAATAAAATTTATTATAAAGCTACTGTGATAAAATGATTTTCCTGTCCACTAGCCTAAAACAGTTTATATTTTAATGTCTATGGGACAATATTGAAAGAATTGAAGAACACTTTATTCATAGTAAACAAGTCAACATAATTATTTTAATTTACTTACTCCAGTAGAGAACAATTCCATGATACATCATAGTAGAGATGTTACTAGACCAATAAAATAAAATAGAGACAATAGGAACAAATCCAAACATAGGTAGTAGCTTGATATATAACCAAGCTGAAATTTCAATTCAGAGTAATGTATGACTATTTGAATAAATACTGTTGGCACGATTTACTTTCCACCTTCTGAAATAAAGTTAAAAACAATAAAGTTCAATACTTATTTTTTTTAATTATGTAAGAAAAGCTACAATAAATTAAGTTGAAAAGCAAGTGGTAGCTTGGAACAAAATAATTGGCATTGTATGTAACAGGGAAAGTGTCATTTCCCCTAATACACAAATTGTTCCTATTAATTCATAAGAAAGACAAATAACCCAGTAAAAGAATGGGCAAAGAAATGAACAGGGTATTCACAGACAAAATGCTTGAAAATATACCTAACCTATTACTAGTACGGAAATATAAGTTGAGTGAGACAATGTTTCAAGTTCAGATTGTCAATCATTAAGAGCAAAAGAATCTGATGTTATTGGCGGGAGCTGAAACTGGCAATTCATACATAGCTGATGAGAATCTTAATTGCTACTATATTCTGTGAAATTCATCAGGAAATAGCTACTGAAAATTGAAATATCCACATGCCTTAAGGGTTCCACTTAGAAGAATGTATCCCATAGAAATAAAAAGCATATATAAGAATATATTTTAAGAATCTTTATTATGGCATTATTTGTAATGTAAAAAAAAACCCACCTCTAAATGCCCCAAATGTACATTGTAAGGAACAGTTGAATAAATCGCTATACCCATACCACGTACTGTTTTGCAGCCAGTAGAAATGGAGTTAGGTATAAATTGTTACTTTGGAGATATCCATGATATATACTAAGTGAAAAAAGGCATTGTAGATAATTTATGTGGTATAATGCTATTTTTTAAGGTTTTATTTATTTATTTGACAGAGAGAAACACAGCCAGAGAGGGAACACAAGCAGGGGGAGTGAGAGAGGGAGAAGCAGGCTTCCCGCCGAGCAGGCAGCTTGATGTGGGGCTCGATCCCAGGACTCCAGGATCATGACCTGAGCCGAAGGCAGTCGCTTAACCAACTGAGCCACCCAGGCGCCCCTAATGCTATTTTTAAATAACAAAAAAAATCTCAAACTCTGTGTGTGTGTACACATATATAATCCATGACCACTGAGATATCCATTTATATATATATATATATATATATATATATATATACATACATATGTAAGTATTTATATCTATATATATAAAGATGAGCACAGAGACTCAGAAGGTTGTACAGAAAGCTGTTACATTTATGTTGCCCGGGCAGGAGGAGAGGACAGATTGTTACATTTCTTAAACGTTTCTGTATTGTTTGACTTGTTAAATCATGTCACTTTTGTTATTTAAAAAATCTAATAGAGGCACCTGGGTGACTAAGTTGGTTGAGTAACTCTTGATTTCAGCTCAGGTCATGATCTCAGGGTTGTGAGATTGAGCCCTGTTCTGTGCGGGGCGTGGAGTCAGCTTGAGGTGCTCTCTCCTTCTCTCTCTGCACGTCCCCCTCTAAAAAAATCTAAAAAAGTTTAAGCAAAACACCAATGGGGAAAAGGTTCCAAATATTAGCACTGAATCACTTTACCCAGAAGTTTAAGCAAAACACTAATAGGGAAAATATTCCAACTATTAGCACTTAGTCACTTTAGTCAGACGATGCTCAGAGAATTGCTTACCAAAACAAAAATACCATTAGCGTTAGTGACTGGGAATCCCTGTGAATATAATCACAGAGACTCCAGGAATTGCCAACTGTCTTCAAAAAAACTAGAAAGACTCAGGGGAGTGACTCTTTAGCATTTTTTAAGTAAATTTTATTGAATCTTAAGTATAAATATCTAAATTTCCTATGAATTAAAAAGATTTATGGTGAGTGACTCTTTTGAAACAATTAAGCAGATTTGCACAAATAAAATATAGTAACAGGAAGATACTCCCACATTCTAACAAAATTTACTTTGAAATATTCAAAAAATAGGGGTACCTGGGTGGCTCGGTCATTAAGTGTCTGCTTTTGGCTCAGGTCATGATCCCAGAGTCCCAGGATGGAGCCCCATATCGGGCTTCCTGCTCTGCGGGCAGCCTGCTTCTCCCTCTCTCACTCCCCTGCTTGTGTTCCCTTTCTAGCTGTGTTTCTCTCTGTCAAATAAATAAATGAAATATTTAAAGAAAAAAAATAAGCATTAAAATTATTTGGAAAGAACTTAAATTTCCACTTACAAATGATAAAGTTAATGTATGATGAAAATTGTGTAATGATGAACAATTACATTTAGGAAGACCTCATGAAAATTCACAAAACACTAGGGATAGTATATTATCTTAGAAAAGTACAATACAAAATTCTATATGTTTATGATCACAACCAAGGAAAATGACAGCGACAATAATACAACTTTGTGCAGAAAAAAGATCAAAAGGAAATAGACTGACACGTCAATAAGTGATAGTCTTTGGGAGTTGTGTAATATGGGATTTTCTGTCTCTTTTTCTATTTTCTATATTTTCCAAATACTCAGAAATAATTATTATTATTATCACTTTATTTTTTTAAGTGTATGACAGCTTTACTTATTTTTAAGTATTTATGTATGTGTATGTGTTATTATATCTAGCTTATTTTACACCTAAATAATACTAATTATTAGTAGTAAATGCTTACTAGTTGCTAGTACTACTCGAACAAAATACTAATACTACTATGTACTAGTAATTATATAGGGATAAAATGTTACATATTGTAATAAAATGAACAGAGTATGAAATTCAGGTAGTAGATATTTGAGTTATCATAATAAGTTCTATATGATGGGGTGCTTGGGTGGCTCAGTTGTCAAGTGTCTGTCTTCAGCTCTGGTCATGATCCTGGGGTCCTGGGATCAAGCCCAGTGTTGGGTTCCCTGCTCAGCGGGAAGCCTATTTCTCCCTCTCCGACTGCTTCTGCTTGTGTTCCTTCTCTCCCTGTCTTCTCTGTCAAATAAATAAATACAATCTTAAAAAAAATAAGTTCGATGCAGAAAAGGCATTTGACAAAGTACAACATCCATTCCTGATCAAAACTCTTCAAAGTATAGGGATAGAGGGAACATTTCTCAACCTCATAAAATCTATCTATGAAAAACCCACAGCGAATATCATCCTCAACAGGGAAAAACTGACAGCCTTACCTCTGAGATCAGGAACAAGACAAGGATGCCCACTCTCACCACTACTGTTCAACATAGTGTTAGAAGTCCTAGCAACAGCAATCAGACAACAGAAAGAAATAAAAGGTATTCAGCTTGGCAAAGAAGAAGTCAAACTCTCTCTCTTTGCAGATGACATGATACTCTATGTGGAAAACCCAAAGACTCTACCCCCAAACTACTAGAACTCATACAACAATTTGGTAATGTGGCAGGATACAAAATCAATGCACAGAAATCAGTTGCATTCTTATACACTAACAATGAAAATATAGAAAGGGAAATCAGAGAATCGATTCCGTTTACTATAGCACCAAAAACCATAAGATACCTAGGAATAAACCTAACCAAAGAAGTCAAGGATCTGTACTTGAGGAACTACAGACACTCATGAAAGAAATTGAAGAAGACACAAAAAGATGAAAGAGCATTCCATGCTCATGGATCAGAAGAATAAACATTGTCAAAATGACTATACTGCCCAGAGCAATCTATACTTTCACTTCCATTCTGATCAAAATTCCACCAACATTCAAAGCATTGGAACAAACAATCCTAAAATTTATATGGAACCAAAAAAGACCCCGAATCGCTAAGGAATTGCTGAAGATGGAAAATAAAGCTGGGGGCATCTCGTTACCTGACTTCAGGCTTTATTACAAAGCTATGATCACCAAGACAGCATGGTACTGGCACAAAAACAGACAAATAGACCAATGGAAAGGAGTAGAGAGTCCAGATATGGACCCACAAATCTATGGTCAAATC